>JAJIBD010015136.1:0-19976 GCA_021461705.1 Cryptotis parvus
AAATAAATTTTAGAGTTTAAGACTTTATTTTGGAGGGCTTGATCCTGATCACTTGAATCCCGTTATTCATCGATTTGCTCAAGCAGGCGCCAGTAACATTTCCATTGGACCCTATCATGTGCCAATGTAGCCCAATGGCATCTGGTTGATTCAGGAACACGAAGAGCCTCGAACAGTTCCTTCAGGGTCTTGACAAGGAAGTCTGACCATCTCGTAGGTGGGCGGCCACGTGATCTTTTGACATCCCGTGGGATCCAGTCGGTAACGGCTCTAGTCCAGCGGTTGTCTCCAAATCGCATTACATGTCCAGCCCATCTGATTTTTGATGCCTTGGCAAACGAGACAGCGTCTCTGATTCTGGAACAGCGACGGAGGTCAGAACTCCGGATTCCTTCTCTCACTTGAGTGAGGCGTGATATTCCAAGCATAGCTCTTTCGATTCCTCTCTGGGAGACCGGAATAGCATTCTCATCCTGTTTTCGAGGGCCCAGGTCCCCTGAGGCGTATGTTAATGCAGGGAGAATGGTAGAGTCAAAGAGATGTGCCTGGAGCCAGAGGTTCTTTGTCCTTTTAGCTATTTCTTCGATGCCTTTGAAGGCATTCCATGCCGCCTCTCTTCCTCCCTGCGCAGCTCAGGTTTTAGGTCGTTTCATCATGTTGACTTCTCGAACTAGGTACACATAACTGCTGCATTCAGATGTTTGTTCCATTGAGAGTGAATGGGGCCTCAGGAACTAGTTCATTTTTCATGAACATAGTTTTCTTCAGATTCAGCTGTAGACCTATCTTTCCACATTCTCCGGTCAAAGTCAGCCAGCATTTGTGCAGCTTGGCTAATGTTTGATGTTATTAGAACGATGTCATCAGCGGCAGGAGGTGGTGTAGTTGCTGACCATCTATCTTCACTCCCATTCCTTCCCATTCTAATTGTCGCATGATGTTCTCGAGGGTGGCGCCTGAAGAGTTTTGGTGAAATGGTATCACCCTGCTGAACCCCTCTTTTGACATCAATGATCACTTCCTTGTAGAATGGTGAGATCCTGGTGGTGAATCTGTAGTACAGCTCATGAAGGATCTTGATGTATTGGGTTTGAACACCCTGCTTGGCTTAGGGCTTCGATGACCCCTTCAGTCTCTACAGAATCAAAGGCTTTCTTTTAAATCAATGAATGTGAGACAGAGCGGCATCTTGTACTCCCTACAAACCTCAATGAGCTTGGTTACTATGTGGATATGGTCGATTGTGCTGAATCCTTTCCGGAAGCCAGCTTGCTCGCATGGTTGTCCTTCATCTAGTGTTCTGCCAATCCTGTTCGGGATGACTCGTGCAAACAGCTTGTAGATGACGGACAACAGGCAGTTGTCAACACCTGAACAATCTGCCATCGGTACTCATCAATATACTAGCTCAGGTCTTCACACGCTACCTGTCCGAATGCAAAGTACCCTCCCAATGGAAAACCAGCAGAAGGGAGACATTCAGGACATCGGCAACTATCGCCCCATCTGCCTGTTGTCCGTCATCTTTAGAGGGGCAAATCAGTAAAATCTCTGAGCCAGTAAAACAAGACTGATGAGATTTATTTCACTTAATTGTTGAGAGCTGTTAGGTAGCAAATATTCAATAACTACTCTATTTACTAACGTACTAATAAAGACTCAGACCCACAGGTGCGCCGGCAACACCAGAAGAGAGACACTCCAG
The DNA here is from genome assembly GCA_021461705.1 of Cryptotis parvus. Classification (NCBI taxonomy): domain Eukaryota; kingdom Metazoa; phylum Chordata; class Mammalia; order Eulipotyphla; family Soricidae; genus Cryptotis; species Cryptotis parvus. Next base: position 1,706 of record JAJIBD010015136.1, read on the forward strand.
ACCCAACCACTCCATACCCATAGCGCCGGCCCCATGTGGAAGCAGCCCATGGAGCTCTAGAGGGCGGTAAAGGGCTCGGTCAGCCCCAAGTCCAACATAGCTCCAAGGATTTGCTCAGACATGCGGGGAGGGCACACGAGGCATTCTCAACATCCACAACGCCACAGCTCCTCAGAGCTCCACCCAAGAGAAAAGCTGATCTTTCCCCCATTGAGGTTCATCAGTAAATGCTCAAGATGAGAGCCTTCTACTGAGAGTGTACCACCTATAAGGCAGAGCCTGGCAAGTTACCTGTGTTGTATTTGATATGCCAAAAACCAGTAACAATTATGGACCTCATTCCCATGACCTGAAGGAATGGTTTGAGGCTATCTGTGTTCCTGGACCAAGCAGATGCCCTTGGGCTACACTTGCTTGTGAGAGGACGTATGGAGTTGTTACTGGTGCCCACTCAAGCAAATTGATGAACAGGAAGACAAGTGATACTAGTAAATTAGTATTATATACCAATTTTTTTATTCATAATGAAGATGAGGAGGTAGCTCAAGAGGCACAGCATATGCCTAGTATGCTTTCGCCCCCAGTTAAATCCCCAGAACCACGTAATCCCCACCCCAGCACCGTAAGTATAGCCCTGATAGTCCCTGAGCACCACAAAGTCTAAATATCACCAGAAGTAGTACCTAAGTTCCCTGAGCACCACTGGGTATGGACCCTACTAAACAAAACAAACAAAAGGGCCAAGATGTATCCAGTGCTAAAGCACCTGCCCTACATCTTTGAGAGCCTGATTTCAATCCCCTCACCACACAAGGATGAAAAAGGTCTACAACTTTCTTAAATTATATCTGACAATGCACATAAACAGTAAGGTAATGGCATCTACTTATTCATTTAAAGTATGAAGGTTTAAGATGAAATCAGAAAATATGGTTCTACAGACTCAGATCTAGTAGAAGCAAATATCTGAAAACATACTGTTCCATTACCTCCTTCCAAATTAGTGCTTCTCCCATTTCTTCCATCTATCCCTACTTCCCTTGGGTTTCCAAGTCACCTATGCAGTGTGAGGAATTAAACTTGGGCTCCTTCATGCAAACACTCTAGCCCTCTAAGCTATCTTCTCATGTCCATCCTTCCATTCTTTTAACCTACATTTCCCTACTTTGTTCCTCTTTAGGCTAACTTTATATGCCTCATGTCTAAGGCAACCCAACTTTCTCCAAGGATTTCTATTTTTCTTTTTTTTTTTTGGGTCATACCCAGTGGTGCTCAAGACTTACTAGCTCTGTGCTCAGGGATCACTCCTGGTAGAACTCAGGAACCATATGGGATGCCAAGTATTGAACTTGGGTTGGCCACATACAAAGCAAACACTCTACCCACTATCCTATCGCTCTGACCCCAGGATTACTTTTATTCTTTGGGTCATAGTGAATTGTCTGAGTCAAAGACTCTATACACAAGACACACACACACACACACACACACACTAATTCATAATAATCTTTTCTGTTTTTGTTTTTTTGGTCATGCCTGGTAGTGCTCAGGGACTACTACTACTAGCTCATTGCTAGGGTATATGCATGCATCTGTGTGTGTGTGTGTGTGTGTGTGTATGACTTTGGCTGTGCACAGGGGATCATGCAGTGCCAGGATCAAACCCAAGGCATCTCCATACAAAGCATTTGCTCTAAGCTATTGCGCTCTCTTGGTACTGTAGTAATCATTAATAAAAGACCCAGCTTCTGAACAGCCTAAGACTAGTCAGTGTTCTAAACTAAGTGCGATCATAGTCAAAAGCAAAGAAATTTGACCCTCTGATGACTTTAATATAGTTTTATCTTTCTGGCCAATCTGTAAAAAATAATGAAAATTGATTGAGAGTCTCTTCTATCATGCATCTAATCATCTAATGGAGGGCCGGAGGCGATAGTCCAACGGGTAGGGCATTTGCCTTGCATGCGGCCGCCTGTCCAGCCAGCCAGGTTCGACTCCCGGCATCCCATGAGGGTCCCCGAGCACCGCCAGGAGTGATTCCTGAGTGCAGAGCCAGGAGTAACCCCAAAGCATTGCCGGGTGTAACCCCCAAAAAAAAAATCATCTACTGGAAACCATTCCTTGTTACTTTTCTTTTTGCTTTTTGGTTCACACCCGGTTATGCTCAGGGGTTACTCCTGGCTCTGCACTCAAGAATTACTCCTGGCGGTGCTGGGGACCCTATGGGATGCTGGGGATCAAACCCGGGTCGGTCGCGTGGAAGACAAATGCCCTACCCACTGTCCTATTGCTCCAGCCGTTACTAGTACTTTTCTTCCATCTTTACCACTGCTCATTTTCCATTTACCCAATCCACACATTAACTCTAGAGTGATAATTATGAAAGTATGCTTTAGTATAGTTACTGAAGCTTATTTCAAAATTCACATTTGAAAACGGAAAGCTTTTTGTGTTCTCACATCTATCCATCAGCTTCTTTATCAAATATTAAGCTCATTATGATAGCATGCAGAGACTCAGACACAACGGGGAGAGCTGGCACCCAGCTCTCCCCTAGCCTCAGCTGACCATGAGGCTCCCAGGAGGAAAGATTTTTTTTTTTCTTTTGCTTTTTTGGGTCACACCTCGGCAATGCTCAGGGGTTTCTCCTGCTCTGCACTCAGGAATTACTCCTGGCGGTGCTTGGGGGACCATATGGGATGCCGGGATTGAACCCAGGCCGGCACAGGCCGGCCACGTGCAAGGCAAATGCCCTATCCTCTGAGCTATCGCCTCCGCCCCCGAAAGATGGGTTTTGGGAGTGGGCCCATCACCTCTAGGGGGCCTCAGAAGCAGCCAGATGAGACTCGCCCACCACAATAGCCACCATTTTCGCTGTCCGGACGCCGCAGCACATCAAAGCCCACCCAGGAGAAACGCTGATCTCAAGACCAGATTAACAGAGTAGCCGAGTTCGAGCCCAGGTAGACGGCTCCCAGAAGCAGAAGTCACCAGGCATTCGCCAGATGGAGCTGGGGCCACCCCTTCCCCTCTCTATCTTGTCCTGGAGGCCCAGTGGCCCAAAACTGCCCCAGAGCGACCGGCCATAGCATGCAGAGACTCAGACACAATAGGGGAGAGTTGGCACCCAGCTCTCCCCTAGCTCAGCTGACCTTGAGGCTCCCCCAAGTTGTGCGGCCACTTGTGGAAGCGCAGTCCATCAAACTAGTGAAACCAATCATGTTCTAGAATATACTACATTCCACAATGTGTAGGAAAGGGAAGCAGGAGGGAGAGATAGAGAGAAAGAAAGGAGATATTGAACCCGCCATGGAGGTGGGCTGGGGGAGGGGGAGGGAGGTGAGGACATTGGTGATGGGAGATGGGCACAGGTGGAGGGATGGGTGTTGGAAAACTAGAACCAAAACTCAAACATGAACATCTTGTAATTGTATATCTAAAGGTGGTGTAATAAAATAATAAAAAAAATTAAGCTCATTATTATCTGAGTAATTAAGATAAAGTCACCAGAATTAGGAATTACTACATTATGCAAACTTGTATGATACACATAACTTATAAGAAACTGTAACACAGTCATATGATAGTGTATAGCACATAGCAAGTGTTCAATAAATATTATGAATTGGCAACTGCTTATCAAAGTGCCTACCAGGTAGCGTGCCTAGGAGCATATAACAAATATCTACCATATTTCTGCTGCAAAGATATTTGAAATGTTAAGGTTAAATAAAAAATATTGAGCAAGAGTAATTAACACAGTAGGTATGGCATTTGCCTTCACGCAGCCGACATGGGTTTGATCCCTGGCATTCCATATGGTCCCTGAAGCACCACCAGGAATAATTCCTGAGTGCAGAGCCAGGAGTAACCCCTGAGCATTGCTGTGCTGGGTGTGACCCAAAAGAGAAAAAAAAAAATCCTTAGTAGAAAGACATAGAGATAGTACAGTGTTTAAGTCTTGCAAAAGGCCAACCAGAGTTCCATCCCCAGCACCACATACATACAGTCTCCCAAGCTCCATTAGTAGTGATCTCTGGGTGAAAAGCCAGGAGTGGTCCAAAAACCATAACAACAACAACAACAACAACAACAATAATAATAAAAATATCTTTAATTGAATAGTCATTTTCTTCATAAACAAAACAAAATTCAAAACCATTTTTCTTTATTTTAATTTTTTTTTTTTTTTTTGGGTCACACTGACAATGCTCAGGAGTTATTCCTGGCTCTGAACTCAGGAATTACTCCTGGCAGTGATGGGGGGGACCATATGGGATGCAGGGGGACCAAACCTGGGACAGCGGTTTTCAAGGCAAATACCCCTCCCCCTCTCCGCTGTACTATCGCTCTGGTCCCATCTTAAAATTTTTTTTAAACTTTATTTAAACACTCTGATATACCAAGTTGTTCACAAAATAGTTGTTTCATATCTTCAATATTTCAACCTCTTCCATCACCAATGTGCCCCTCACCTGCACCAATGTCCCTAGTTCCCACCGTCACCTGCACCCTTAGCAAGCATTAATTTAGTTTATATTGCTTATTACAACATGTATATTGTAATGGCTAAAGTCATGGCCTGAGGATTTATTGAGCTGTAAGGTGCGGAACTGGATCTTCTGTGTTATTGTTTTCACTCATTGAGCTTAGTGAGTTTCTACTCAATTTTCCTGTCTAGTTTTGTTTCTCCTCGTCTGTCAGTTCTGTGCAGTTGCATATGTGGCTGCACGCTCAGGAACTTTGGAGCTGGGACCATCTACTGCAGGTGTCTGAGATTAGTCTTGAAGAGGGGCCATTTCTCTGGCAGTGGTGGGAGGCAGAGTGGGAATGGGTGGAGAGCAGGGCCTTTAGCATGGCAGGGACTTGATCTGCCCACGGATCTAGAGATCTTGTATGTTGGCCTGGCAGTGGTCTGGCCTCCCTAGGATAATTCAGCTGTCAGTGTCTGTTTCTCTGGCAGCAGTGGGAACTAGATCCAATTTTTCTTTTCCTATTTTTTTTTTATTTTGTTTGCTTCTGGGCTATACCTGGCATGGTAGTGCTCAGAGCTACTCCTAGTTCAATGCTCATGGATCATTGCTGGCAGAAGTTAGGGAACCCATATAGGGTGCTGGGGATCAAATCCAGGTTGACTGCATGCAAAGCAAGCACCCTACCTTGTTTTTTGTTTTGTTTTGTTTTGTTTTTCTTTTTTAGGTCACACCCGGAGATACTCAGGGATTACTTCTGGCTCTGCACTCAGGGAATTACTCCTGGCGGTACTCAAGGGACCATATGGGATGCCAGGGGTCCAACCCTGGTCAGCTGCATGCAAGGCAAATGCCCTACCCGCTCTATTGCTCCTGCCCCCAAGCACCCTACTTTGTACTATCACTCTGGCCTCTCAAATTTTTCTTCTAAAAATCTGACTATGTGAACAGACCATATCTAAGTTTGTCTAAGTATGTAAATATAATTTATACATGTTTTATATAATAAATTCATTTAACGTAACTTTCAAGATCTTGTTAATATGTTACAAAGTTAAATTCCAGACTCCAGTGATAACACAACTGAGACTGTTGGCATTCAAAAAGAATTCCAATCTTTGTAGGATAAAAGATTAGTAACCCACACTCAGAGAACTACAATGACAACAGTCATTTATGTTATGTTATTCTGATTACAAACTGAACTGCGTACCAAAAGTCACTCTACTACAATTCTTTCTTTTGTTTTGATTTTTGGGCCACAAACAGCTATTACTCAAGTACTAACACCAGCACTAGGGGCACTACCAATGTGGAGGTAGGAGGAGCACGACCTTTTGAGCTATTTCCTTCACCCTATTTCAGTTCCTTTACATTGTCTTTTGGGGTGACCACACCCACCTGTACTTAGGACTTACTCCTGACTCTGCAACTCAAGCATCACTCCTGGCAGGCTTTGGGGACCAACTATATCGAGAGCTGGAGATCAAATCCAGGTTGGCCATGTGCAAGGCAAATACCCTACGCACTATACTATCACACCAGGCCCCTGTTCCAGTTCTTTATATGACTTTTATTCCTAATCAACCATGCGGTCTTGCTGGAATGCATTAAGGATCAGAAATAAAGATCTGCACTCTGAAATCTGAAGAAACCTGTTTTTTTCCTAGTCAATGTAGCTACTGTTATTTTTGTTCTTTAAATACCAGTATTTCAGTGAATGCTTGTCAGCTCAGGGCTTCCTTTAATGGAAGTTTCTGTAACAGAACAAAGGTCTGACTTTAACCAGAAAACTCTTGATTACTTACCTGGTGAAGAGGCATGAGAAATTCTCTCATTTGGGTACTTCTCTTGCATCGCCATCAACACAGTGACCTGAGTCAACTGCAAAAAAACAAACAAACAAACAAACAAAAACAGTAAGTAACCAGAGGAAGCACACACACACACACACACACACACACACACACACACTTTAGTTTGTTTAGTATAAAATGCTGGGGATCAAAACCAGGGTCTCTCAGGTTACTGACAAGACAGTACAGCAGGTAAGGCAATTGTCTTTCATGAGGCTGACCCAAGTTTGATCTCTGATACCACAAACAGTCCCCCAAATACCACCAAGAATGACTCTGAGTCCAGAGCCACGAGTAAGCCCTGTGCACCACTGAGTGTGACCCCAAAACAAAACACAATTGAAAAACCAAACCAGAGCCGGAGAGATAGCCCAGCGGGTAGGGCATTTGCCTTGCACGGCTGGCCTGTGCCGCCCAGGTCCGATCCCAGTATCCCATATGGTCCCCGAGCACTGCCAGGAGTAATTCCTGAGTGCAGAGCCAGGAGAAACCCCCTGAGCATTGCCGGGTGTGACCCAAAAAGAAAAAAAAAAAAAAAAAAAAACAACCAGGGCCTCTCACATGCAAGGCAAATATTCTACTTAATGAATCCCTGGCCTTTTTTTTTTTTTTTTTTTTGCTTTTTGGGTCACACCTGGCGATGCTCAGGGGTTAGTCCTGGCTCTGCACTCAGGAATCACCCCACGGTGCTCAGGGGACCATATGGGATGCCGGGATCGAACCTGGGCCGCGCAAGGCAAACGCCCCCCGCTGGGCTATCGCCCGGCCCCTCCCTGGCCTTCTTAAGGGCATACTTAGGCAAAGTAACTCCCAACACTCCACCCTAATTATCTTCCTAAAGCAATGAGTGAACAATTGCTTTAAAAAAAAAAGCAATAAGTAAAAACCTAGTAGTCAGAAATTTCCAATATTAATCGATGATCCTAGAAATCCTCCAATTGATGCAAAAATTTAAATAAAATGACCTTCACCTGGAGAGACAGCTCAATAGGTTGAATACATGCTTTACATGGAAGTGGCATATTCTATTCTTGGCACCACATGATCCCCCCTGATACCCAAGCACCAAGTCTGGAGTACCTCCTGAACACCACTGGGTGTGAGGCCAAAAACCAAAAAATGAAATAAAATAGGCCTAGGCCAGAGACAGCACAGGGGGTAAAAGCACTTGCCTTGCCATGTGGTCAAGCCCAGTTAGTTCCACAGTGCTGCATGTGGCTCCCAAGCACTGTCAGGAGTGGCCCCTAGCATAGAGGCAAGAGTAGTCCCCTGCACACTACTGAGTATGGTTCAGAGATTTAAAAAAGAAAAACATTTTAAACAAAAGGGGAAAAAAAAATGAGCCCAAAAGATGGTTCAATGTCAATGGCTTAAAGTGCTTGTCCGTTATTTAAAATCCTCTCACTACACCTTCCCTTTCTTCTTTCTGTTATATCAGACTGGAAGGTGGTTGTGAGGGCGGCGCTAAGCATTTGGTGAGATTAACATAGATGCCTGGCCATGGTTCAGTGCCTGGCTCACTGAAATTCACATCAGTTGCAATGTTTTCACATATTCCCAGTGTTAACACTGTAAACCAGGAAGGTATGTCTGGCAAGGACAAGGTAGCATGTACAAACCCCAGTGCTCTTGCATGTGCTGGACTATCAGGGCAGCTCACTGTTTGTGATGCCTAACAAGTGGTTTAATGGTTTAACACGTTTGCCCAGCAAATACAGGTCCTGGAGCTAAAGCACTATGTGGTCCTGATAACCCTTCTGTCTGGGATCCCCAGCAAGAAAGAAAACTAAATGGCTTTAACATCGGGGACATACAGAAATGCTGGGGTGGGAAAGGGGCACTATTCCCAGTTCAATGCTCAGGGATCAAACACAGCAGTCCAGCATTTAAAGTGTACACTCGAGCCCACCGAGCTATTTCCTCTGGCCCCAAAAATAATGATTATGGGGCTAGAGTACATGCAAGGACTTAATTCCTGACATGTCATGTCCTGGCCCATGCACCACTGGCTAGGAGCAACCCCTGAATAATGAGCAACCCCTGAACAATAAGCTAGGAGTAGCCCCCCAAGCACCACTAGCTACAGCACAAAACCAAACAAAATTATGAATGTGTTCCTGAAACCAAATCCTAGCAAGGATATATGTGGATACTACTCTGCAACAATAAGCAATTCTTGGACATCAAGTTTAAACAGTTTGCTGTTTTGCCATGCCAGGGATCGAACCTGGGGTCTAGTGCATGCAAGGCATGGGCTTTGCTGCTGAGTCACATCCCAACTTTCAGTCACCAACCAATTAAATGTGCTCACCACCGAATCCTGGTGCAGTGCAGGGGAAAAGAGAAGGTTCTCCACACCAACAATGCTTGTAGATCAGCAGAATGTCTGAGAATTCAACTCAATTCTATCTATCCACAAATAGCACCTAATTCTATGAAGGTACAATCTCTAGATTCATCTGCTCCACTTCAGAACCTTAATCACAAATCCAACTTACTACCTTTTTTTTCAAATCTATGTTTCTAACGACAAATCTGAGGTTTCCAGGACCCCCACCACAAATTCCATTAATTTACTAGAAAGATAACAGAACTCTGAGAAACATTTTACCTACTAGATACTGGTTTACTAGAAAAGGATGTAAATGCTAGGTGCTACAGAATATAAGGCAAAGAATAGGGCATTCATGACTCTACTGCAGAACCATCTTTCCTAAATCTCCACAGGTTCGCCAATCCAGACAGCCACAAGTTTAAACCTTATCTTTTGGTTTTCATTATGTAGGCATGATTGATTTAACTCAGAGATTTTTCTTTTCTTTTCTTTCTTTTTTTTTTTTTCGCTTTTTGGGTCACACCCGGCAATGCTCAGGGGTTTTTCCTGGCTCTGCACTCAGGAATCACACCTGGTGGTGCTCGGGGGACCATATGGGATGCCGGGATCAAACCCGGGCCGGCATGAGCCGGCCGCTGCAGGGCAAATGCCCTACCTGGTGGACTATCGCCCGGCCCCAACTCAGAGATTATTATCAGAGGTTATTAGTGACTGAGTCAAACTATTTCTCACCTCTCCAAAGAGGGTTAGTGGGGTGGGGAATGGAAAAAAAAAATTCCAGCTCTCTAATCACATGTTTGGTTTTCCCAGCAACCAGATCCCCAACCTTAAGTACTTTCCAAAAAGTCATTTCCACTAGAAACAAAGTTACACATTGGTCACAATCCTTACCTAGGAAATTTCAAAGTTTTGGGGAGTTGGAACTTTATGCCATGAACAGTACATGATAACTGCTAACACTGCACATTACTTTTTGGCTTTAAAACTTTGCCAGGGATCTTTGTAACCATGGCGACAAGTTGGGAGGATGAAGTAGAGAAAGAATAGCGCTAGATACAGTGCAGGTGTTGAGAAGCTTGTATTGCATGCAGGTGATCCCACGTATACCACTTTGTCCCCGAGCATCTCTGAGAGTAGTTCTTGAACAGAGCCAGAAATAGTTCCCCAACAAAGCTGGGTATACCCACAAATATCCCCCAAAACAAAATAACTAAATAAACAAATCAACAATGAAGTAGTATAGCTTCAATTATAGTTAACATAAAACAAATTACTTAACTTCCCCAGGAATGAAAGTTAGCTGTAAGATACACAAAGAGGGGTTGGAGAAATGAAACAGGGGTTACAGGGGCCAGAACGATAGCACAGCGGGAGGGTATTTGCCTTGAACGTGGCCCACCTGGTTCGATCTCCGGCATCCCATATGGTCCCCCTGAGCACTGCCAGGAGTAATTCCTGAGTGCAGAGCCAGGAGTAACCCCCAAAAAAGCAAAGAAAGAAAGAAAGAAAGAAAGAGAGAGAGAGAGAGAGAGAGAGAGAAAGAGAGAAAGAGAAAGAAAGAAAGAAAGAAAGAAAGAAAGAAAGAAAGAAAGAAAGAAAGAAAGAAAGAAAGAAAGAAAGAAAGAAAGAAAGAAAGAAAGAAAGAAAGAAAGAAAGAAAGAAAGAAAGAAAGAAAGAAAGAAAGAAAGAGCAGGGGTTACAGAGTGCATGCCTTTCATGTATCAGACCCTAGTTCTATCCACCTGGCAATATTGGCTACAGCTCCCAACACTCGAAGATCCTCAGACCCTCATATTGAACTATCTGGCCCAGATGGCCAAGAATGGTTGGGATGTTCCCTAAGTCCCCTGAACCACTTAGGAGGAAGGTCTCCCCAAAATTAAAAAAATTCTTCAAAGTTTATTTGGGACTGAGGACTGTGATAGTACAGCAGGTAGGACATTTGTCTTGCATGTGGCCAACCTGGGTTCAATCCCCGGCATCCCACATGATCCCCTGAACACCACCAGGAGTAACTGCTGAGTGGAGAGCCAGGAGTAACCCGAGTATTTCCGGTGTGACCCAAAAAAGTAAAAAAAAAAAAAAAAAAATGGCTACTAAGCACTGTGCTAAACACTTGGCAGGTACCATGTTTGATAACTCCAAAATTATGTTTACTATTATTATAATTCATAAATCTAAGAACATAATGGTCGAGAGACAAAAATTATGGAGCTAGGAAGAGTCTTCAAAGCCAGGACTACATGTGAATGCTGTTTAGTCAACATTCTTTAATGTCTGACAAAGAGAAACAGTTACTAAAGCCCCTGAAATTGAGTTTCCACCTCAGATGGAGTCAGAGTTGCCAGCACCAAAGCAGTCACGCCTCTAATGTCTTAACACACTCTGCCGTCGGTCACCACCCCGGTTTTACTTCCCCAAGATGCTTCAAGGATGAGACTTTTAGTTGGAGCAAGCACTGCTCCTCCCGAAGAACCAGGATCTCCGTGCGGGATGCCGCGGGCCGGGATCCGACGGACAGACAGACAGCCGACACCAGATGCCGAGCACCTCACACCGACACCCAGACGCCGGGCACCTCACACCGTCACCCAGACGCCGAGCGCCACACCGACACCCAGATGCCGGGCACCTCACACCGACACCCAGACGCCGGGCACCTCACACCGACACCCAGATGCCGGGCACCTCACACCGACACCCAGACGCCGCCACCCAGACGCCGGGCACCTCACACTGACACCCAGACGCCGAGCACCTCACACAGTCACCCAGATGCCGGGCACCTCACACCGACACCCAGACACGGGGCACCTCACACCGACACCCAGACACGGGGCACCTCACACCGTCACCCAGACGCCGAGCACCTCACACCGACACCCAGACGCCGGGCACCTCACACCGACACCCAGACGCCGGGCACCTCACACCGACACCCAGACGCCGGGCACCTCACACCACCCAGACGCCGGGCACCTCACACCGACACCCAGACGCCGAGCACCTCACACAGTCACCCAGACGCCGGGCACCTCACACCGACACCCAGACGCCGGGCACCTCACACCGTCACCCAGAAGCCGAGCACCTCACACAGTCACCCAGACGCCGAGCACCTCACACCGACACCCAGATGCCGGCACCTCACACAGTCACCCAGAAGCCGAGCACCTCACACCGTCACCCAGACGCCGAGCACCTCACACCGACACCCAGACGCCGAGCACCTCACACAGTCACCCAGACGCCGGGCACCTCACACCGATACCCAGACGCCGGGCACCTCACACCGACACCCAGACGCCGGGCACCTCACACCGACACCCAGACGCCGAGCACCTCACACAGTCACCCAGACGCCGGGCACCTCACACCGACACCCAGACGCCGAGCACCTCACACCGACACCCAGACGCCGAGCACCTCACACCGACACCCAGACGCCGGGCACCTCACACCGACACCCAGACGCCGAGCACCTCACACAGTCACCCAGACGCCGGGCACCTCACACCGACACCCAGACGCCGAGCACCTCACACCTCACACCGTCACGCTCTGCACCGCACCGACGGTGGCTCACACCAGACTCAAGAAGTAAATCCGAGACATAGAAAAGCAGTAAACACTCATCCTTCCAGAGCAGAATAGAACGGGGCATCGTGGCCACTCCGGGGTCCTCTCCCCGCAGAGGACAGAGGCCGGGGGCTCACGCGACCCGTACCCGGAGCTTCGAGGTCCTCTGCGGCGTCCGCGGCGCACACCCGCTTCCTCACGCAGGGGGCACGGCTCTGGGCGCCGGGGTGGAAACAGACCCCGAAGGCTCCGCGGCGTGCGATCGCCGGGGGTCGGGGGTCGGGTCGCGCTTCGCGTCCGGAACTGGAGCCTGTGATCGGCCGCGCCGCGCCTCCCTCTCGTCTACACTCCGGGGCACGGATCCTCTCTCTCCCGGGGCTCCTCACAGCAGGGCATGAATCCTTGTGGAGGGCGCTGCCTCTCAGGCGTCGGGCGCGCCCCCTGACTCCCACCCCGAGTCCTCTTCCCCCTCCCAGGCGACGGCAGCGCCTCCGGGCTGAGCTCTCGGCGCTTCCCCGACTGAGTGAGTGCCAACCGGGTCAGCGCCCGCCGGGACTCCGAGGAGGGCTCCCTGCCACGGCAGCGGGACAACAAGGCCGGGAGGGCGTGAGGGGGCGACAGCTACACGGGGCTGCACGTGTTTGGGGAGAGGGAAAGCAAAGAGCTGAAGGCCAGGCGCCGGGAGACCAAGCGGAGCCGGCTCGGCCGCTCTGCGCGTGCGCTCGGCTCTCCCGCGCACCCCCAACCCCCAGAGGTAGGTCGCGTCTGAGGCTCCGCCGGGCTCCCCAAGGCGGGATAGGGCCAGTCAGAGGGGGCCCCGGAGCGCAGGAGAACTTACGTGGGTGTGGAAACAGCGGCGATCTCGCCCCCACAGGGATGCTGACTAGAGGCACCACGTCAGCGGCGAACGGCGGTTCAGGGTCTCGGTTTCGCTAACGGCCGTTACACGCCCGCCAGGCCGCGCGCCTCGCGCGCCCCGCCCCTTATGCTCGCCTGAGGCCAATCAGGAGTCGGGCCGCACCGCTGTCCCGCCCCTTCGCGCTGCGGCTGGCGCCCGGAGCCTGCGTCCGTCTGGCTCCCCGGTCTTCTCGGCTGCGGCAGGTCGGGTCTCGCTGTGGGCGGAGCCCTCTTCACCAGACCTAGGAAGTGGCGCAGTCGGAGGCCGGGCAGCTCTGCTGGACCCAGCTGTCCCCGCCGTCCGCCGTTCCCCGCCCGCCGGAGGACTTGCACCTAACCGCGGGTCAGTGTGACCGGGTGTGTGGTGTGGCACGCAGCTCCCTGTCCGGGTTACGGATCTGCGCTAGAGTTGGTCCCAGTGGCAGGGGACCCAAACTCAGGTCCCTGGAAAAGCAGCTAAGTTCATTTGCATTTATATGTCCTTGGAGAATCAGACTAGGAAATTGTTTTTAATTAATTTAGACACTGTGATTTACAAAATTGTTCACAGTACTGCTGTTTCAAGCACTCGCTATTCCAGCACCGGTCCCACCACTAACGAGCCCTTACCACCACCAAAACCCTCGTTTCCCACCCGCCACCCCCCATAGAAAACTGTTTAGGAAATTGTTTTAAAGAGGAACTCTGGCGGGAGAGCTAGTACAAGTGTTAAGCCGTTTGCCTTGCAGGCTGCTTGCCGCCGGTCCATCTCTGGCACTGCATATGGAACCCCCAGCACTGACTGAGCCAGGAGCAAGCCCTGAGCATCGTCGGTGTGACCCCTACCCCCCAAAAAAATGATAAAATAGTCTAAGTTCTTTGTTTACTTTTGTTTATGCCGTTTTCCTTTTGAGATATTTAGGTACAATATAATCAGTAATTTTATTCCCCAGCCTATATTTTATTTTATTTATTTATTTATTTTTGCTTTTTGGGTCACACCCAGCCTATATTTTAAATAAAGGCAAGTGTTAAATTTGCCTTTAAGGACGTTTTTAAAATTTTATTCCAGACCTATGAAGTCAATATGTAATTGAAATTGGTATGCTAATTTAACAAACCTGTGACTTTTACCAAAAAAAAAAAAAAAAAAAAGAAATGGTTGATCATGACTTAATTTTTTTTCAGGAATTGTTAAAAACATTAAATGGTTGGGAAAAAATGGTTTGGGCAACTTTATTTACTTTATTTAAGCACTGTGATTTACAAAGTACAAAGTTTTTCACAATACAGTTGTTAGAAACATTCACCAGTCCCACCACCAGTGTGCTCCTACCAGCACCAAAGACCCTCATTTCCTACCTACCCCATATCCCCATGCCTGCTCCCCTTGCCGGCACTAATTATACTGACCATTACAGCCCATATATGGGAATGGTATTGATAAAGTCATGACTTTTTTCTGGATTGTTATGTGCGAATCTGGCCCATTTATGTTCTTGTATTCACTTTTTGAATTTCTAGAACATAGCTTTCCTCTAGTCAACCCCAAAACCACCTCCACTGCACCTATGGACAATGCTTATTTCAAATTTTTCTCAAACTCTGATTGAGCCTATCCTAAGCATACACTGAATAATCTATTCTATATTGCTTGTTGGAGCTAATTCTCTAGATATATTCTTAGAAGAAAGTCAATGAAGATTATTAAATCTCACAATGCGGGACCAGAGCGATAGCACAGGGGTAGGGCGTTTGCCTTGCACGCGCGCTGACCCGGGTTCGATCCTCAGCATACCATATGGTCCCCCAAGCACTGTCAGGAGTAATTCCTGAGTGCAGAGTCAGGAGTAACCCCTGAGCATTGCCGGGTGTGACCCAAAAAAGAAAAAAAAAAACTCACAATGCACCCATTGGGCCATTTGAGCTGACTGTATAAGAAATTAAGGATATGTTCCCACAGAACAGACATCATGTCCACCCACTTGTGATTGTATGTATGCCCTGTACTTGATTCTATCAAGTGTAATGGTATACTGGGCACATCAGTATACTGGGCTTTGAGATATCACCAGTAGCAGCTCTGCGGTTTGTCTGTGTCTCTGGGTCATGGCCAGTCAGCATGATTGCATTGGTGCCAGAAGCAGTTCATGGGCACTGCCACTGGGCCTTCTGGAGGGGACATAGGTGATGGGAGTGTCCCCATCTCTAGCTCCATGAGAGGGTTTGAGCGACTTTAACATTAAGAGTGGACCAGAGAGATCACATAATGGGTAGGGCGTTTGCCTTTCACATGGCTGATTGGGGTGGGATCTCTGGCACCAAATATGTTCCCCTGATCCCTGCCAGGAGTAATATCCTAAGCACCGAGCCAGGAATAAACCCTGAGCATTACTGGATGTGACCAAAAAAAAAAAATAGAAAAGACACACTACCATGTGTAAAGCCCTGAGTTTGATCCCTGGCACTGTTTGACCCCTCACATCGGACTCAGGACCTCTGGATGTGTCCTTGGGGGTTCTGAGCCACAGGGTATGTCCTCATAGCCACAGCACTGGCAAAACAAAGTACTGCATTGCTGGGCTGAAGATCACACTGCTGGACCCAGTACCCAATTTAATTGGGAATACAGACTGACTTCATAGGTCTGGAATAGAATTTTCCAGTCTGGAGCACAGTCCAGAGTGAACCCCCTATTAAAAAATAAGAAAAAAATGGAAGAGACTTAGGAGCATCTTGTGATTTTGTGAAGGTGCCATCTCTGCCAACTTACAAGTCTGTCTTGAATTCTGGACTTTATACATTCAGCTCTCCTCTCTATAAGGTCAAAGATTGTATTTTTGTGTAATTTTAAATCCCGAGTCTAACATAGGAACTGGTCCATAGAAGCTTTCAACTTGCTTTTAAATGATAGTAAAACAAACACTGTTGTACCCACATTCTACTAGGCAGCTCATAGTACATGAGGTTAGAGATAATTAACGAAAGGCCAGAGAGATAATTCAGCAGGATGTGCTTGGGTTCCATTGAAGCACCACCATGAGCAGTCGCTCCTTGGTGAGACAAGCAGAAGTCTCCTTTGGAGCACTGAGCTGGGAAAACAGGAGTTCCCTGAGCACTGCAGTGTGTGGCCCCCAAGCCATCATCATCATCATAGTTATTATTATGAATGATCAGGATATTATATGGATACATTTAACCCTAATTCTGAAGTTGAATGATTCTTTGGTTTTGGTTTCCACTCTACCAAAGCACTTAGGACCAGCTGATCTCAGGTTCCAGGGGCTTTCCCTGGTACAAGAAACATACAGTCCTTATGTTGAAGTAGTGATCAACTGGTCAAACTGGGGATTCCATAGAGAATAAAATAACTACACACACAAACACACACACACACACTCAGACTAGGTTCTGATGTTTTATAGTTAGATTACACAGGAAAGGAGTCAGACAAAGGAGAATTCCCTAGTATTTATTGGCCATATTCTATGTACTGAATTCTACCATTCTGAGCAGCTTGGGAGAATTACAGAGATGGGAAGGGGATGTGAGCTGGGAAGCACAGCCAAAGGCTCAGAGGCTCTGCTCCTTACCAGAAACAGAAGTTCATACTTGTCTCCCCTTTTCACCACCAACCTCTGGTTCCTAAAGCAAGGACAGACTGAATTTTGCCTCTTCCTGAATCTTTTCCACCTGACTATGCCTCAGGCAACTAAACTAGAGGCCAAGGACTAGAGTCCGGAAAAATGCATTGGAAGGATTTTACCCTCACATCCAGCATAGCAACATCAGAAGAGAGATGGTAATCCAGACTCCTGCGGAAAGAGAAAGGTTAGAAAAGGGAATGGGTAGCAGGACCAGAGAGATAGTACAGAGGGTAGGGTGTTTGCCTTGCACACAGCCAACCTGGATTCAATCCCGGCATCACATATGGTGCCTTCGAAGCACTACCAGGAGTAATTCCTGAGTGCAGAGCCAGGAGTAAGCCCTGAGCATCACCAGGTGTGACCCAAAAAGCAAAAGAAAAAAAAGGATTGTGTGGCTTTAGAGACTGGGAAACCTTTTAGGCTTATAAACTCCTCTACTGGGGCCCGGGCAATAGCCCAGCGAGTAGGGCGTTTGCCTTGCACGCGCCAGCCTGTGCTGGCCCGGGTTCTATCCCCGGCATCCCATATGGTCCCCTGAGCACCGCCAGGAGTCATTCCTGAGTGCAGAGCCAGGAGTAACCCCTGAGCATTGCCGGGTGTGACCCAAAAAGCAAAAATAAATAAATAAAAATAAACTCCTCTACTTTGGTAGATTAGTAATCCATTCATGCATTCTTTTTGCGCTAGCTCGTCTGTTACTGGGGGCATGGTGGATGGAGAGAAAAGGACAAACAGCACTCTCTAGTTCAGTGTGGGCTCTACTCAACCCCTTAACATTACCTGCCTAACTCTCTGTCTGGAAATTTCTGTTTCAGCTCTATTTTGATTCTGGACAGTGTCAGATTCTGATGAGGGGCAGAACTCTAGGACAACCAATACCCCCCACGATGACAATTCTGCCATGAACTGCTGAGAAAGCAGAGAATTAGAGAAACTCACTTCTCCCAGGTCAGAGAATCAGAGAAACTGAGAATCAAAGAAACTGTCTTCTCCCAGGTCACATGGTATTACTGAGCAGACATGATCCAAGTCCAGTACCTGCCAGAACCCAGTGTGGTCCCCAGAGCCAAGGTACTAACCTGTTGAATTCCTGTTGCTGGAAGCATTAGACTCTAAAAGACACAGAAAGACTGAATTTAGGGGCTAGATGTGGTTCACTAGTTATGTGTGAATCTAGGTTCAATTCCCAGGTCAGCAAAAAGAAAGAAAGAAGTTTGCACTTGAGGACAAAATCTGCATTCACCCATCATTTCATCAAAATTAGATTTTTGCCTAAGCTGACCCCTTGCTGAAACTGGAGTCAGGAGGGTCTGATAATGAACCTTTGCCTCCTGATTTACAATGGACTATGACTCATATCCATTCTGGAATAGCCTGCATTTCAATATAGGAAGTGTAATTCTTTTCCTTTGCTTTGTAGGATACCTTCTTTTCTATCACCTTTCTTAAACAAAATTTTACTTCATTGAAAAAAAAAAAGAGGGCCGGGCGATAGCCCAGTGGTAG
>JAJIBD010015137.1:0-29733 GCA_021461705.1 Cryptotis parvus
AAGAGATCAATTTGGGTACTAATAGCTGTTGCATCCTGGGATGATTTGCAAAGTACAGGAAGTTTAGAACAGGGATTAATTCTTACTATTTCTAGGAACTCCTCACTGACAGCTGTCATCCTCATGTTACCATGTTCTCTCAGGGAAATATTTTTTTGTCTTTAATTACATATTACCTTGAGAGATCATGAGATAAAATGAAAGAGTTGCTAGTCTCCTTTTATAAAACATGTAATTGACTTGTATCATTGTATAAATTTAAGGTGAATACGTTGACTTAATACAAGTTATATATTGTAAGAGAATTATCGTGAGAGTAATATTTCCTACTTTTATCATGCTAAACAATTATCTTTTTAGTATTTGGAATTCTTAGTAATTGTGATGATTACAATGCAATATTGCTGTCTATAATAAAAAAATTTAAGGGGAATAAGTGCTGATAGAAAAGGAAATGAAATGGTGAAACTGTAGTTTACCAGAAAACAAAGCTAAAAGAAAATATGTCACAAGACACAGTGCTTAAGAGGATACTAGCTCTCAAGTGGCAGCCTCTGCTTGATAATGTAGAGTACAAGCATTGTCTTCAATTCCTCACATTAAACACATCAAATGCCTTACTCTAGTCAGTATACAAACCAACTAACCTTTCTTAAGACAAAAAGCTTAAAATAAAATTAATAAGCAGAACTTGATATAAAGGGAAAAATTATGTATTTAATTCATTGTTGGAAATAACAGTGCAATTCTTTCTCATTGAAAAGGCAAAACTAATTGGCAAGGAAATAAAATATGTGAAAAAATGAAATTAAAAACCTTAACCTAATCAATGTATATAGAAACTACATCATTTATCTATATTCATTCAATAGAATGAATGTCAAGTTTTACCAGGAGGTGGTTGAGCTGCAAAGTACTTCTTGACAATTCTAGATTCAGAGCATTTGAAGAGTATTCTCCCAATACTATTAAGATAATACATTCATATCTGAGGAGGACTAATTGAAAAAAATCCTTACACATTTGGAAATAAAGAAGTTTATTTCTGATCTTCCCCCTTTTAAGTTTCATCAGTAAATGCTCGAGTTGAGAGCCTTCTACTGAAACTATACCACCTACACGGTAAAGCCTGGCAAGCTACCCGTGTTTTAATTACCAGTTATGCCAAAAAACTAGAAACAATATGGACCTCAGTTCCATGACCTAAAGAATGGTTTCGGTCTCCTCCTGTCCCTGGAGCAAGTAGATGCCCTTGGGTTACATTTGCTTGTGACAGGACTAATGGAGATGTTACTAGTGCCCACTCGAGCAAATCGATGAACAATGGGAAGACAGTGTTACAGTGTTATTAATAAAATAATAAACATATTAAATAAATAACACTATATACAAGTATCTAAATTTAAACATATGGGATACAACAATAAGAGTGATTAAAAGAAAAAATTTAAAAATCACAAATGTCAAAATAATAAAACATATTATATAGGTGTTTAGAGTAAATTACCTCAGAAAAAGATTAGCCAAAGATTAAGCTAATGCCTTTAATTATTTTTTGGTTCAGCCTAAAATAATTTTAATTATAGGTCCTCCAGGTAAGGGATAGTTAAAATATTTTAAAAAATTATACCCATCTTATAAGGGGTTAATATCCAGGATATATCAGCCACTGGTACAGCTATATAAGAAGAAAACAGCCAACCCATAAAAAAATGGGGAGAAGAGATGAACAGAAACTTTGACAAGGAAGAAATTCGAATGGCCAAAAGACATATGAAAAAATGCTCATCATCACTAATCATCAGAGAGATGCAAATCAAAACAACAATGAGATATCATCTCACACCACAGAGACTGGCCATATCCAAAAGGGTAAAAGCAAAAAGCTCAAGATTATGAATCATTAAAAGTCTAATACATGCCTGTGATACTGTCCTAGCAGACTACAGTACTACAGCACAGTTGTGGAGAAGTTCGCTGCAGTCCCTATACAGAGCAGTGAACTCGCAGTTCCCAAGAACTACCCGGGAAGACATTTGTCTGGTGAGCACCTTGGGAGGTCCTCTGAAGACCAGCTCAGCAGCATATCATTCCTAGATGTGTTGACACAGGGAAATCCTGGGAGACAAGTACTACATCCCACTATTCTAGGGTTCTTCTGGACAGACTCAGAAAACCCATTTACAAACCAAGTCCAAATACTAAAGATTTCTCAGTGACCCATCAGCTTTCAGGCTTTGGCAAATGTTGATCATATATTCTCTAATTTTCCTGTTCATGGCTTAAGGGGAAATAGCTGTCTCCTAAAAGGACTCAAAATTAGGAAGGAAATAATCTGTTTAAATTAGAAATGCTTTTTTTTTAAAAAAATAGGATTAAGGTTCATAGATACAATCAACAAGACCAAAAGACAAAATGAAATAATCTGTAAAGTTTAGGAACTGTAGAAACTTTATATACTTTGAATTCCTGTGAGAACTTGAGTCCTTGATAATGTTAAACTGCTATTCCAGGTTTTTAATGTGTATGTTAACAATAGGTAAGAAAACCCCTTCAGGGTAATTTTTATAAATTCTTTGGATTCTTTGGGTATCCTTGAAACACTCTTAAAGTGAATCAATCTAACTGGAAATTTGCTTTAGTCTAACAAACTAGCTCTATTAATTTCCATCTCTGACTTTTTTATTGCTGTTTGTAATATTTGTGCAAACTGAATTCACATTCAATGAAAAGTCCTAGAACTCCATAGGTATTCAATGCACTGACTAGTCTTCACAAAATGAAGTCTCAGAATATGGAAATAAATTAAGGTGAATGAAAAAGTACTTACCAGAAACTCTAGTGCACATTTTCCCCCATCAGCTAAATTGTTCCAAACTTAACAAAAACAAAATGGTATCAGCTTTTAGCATCTCTAATACATTCCTTTATTGCAGACAGCTTTTTGAATCACATTAAAGCCACGGGATTGGAGCTGCCACCAGTGGTATTTTATCAGCACAAATGAGAGTGCTTTTTGCCATACAAATTAGAGCGATTATTTCAACTCAAGCTGTGATAGTTCTGGGGAGAATGATTGCACATATATTATTCAAAAAAAGAAAGAAAAGAAGAAGAAAAGATCACAGTAGGATTCTGTAATGCTGTGTTTAGTTCTGTTTGTGTGTATTTTTTAATCCAGCTACTTAGTAGTAATTTATTGTCCTATTACTTCCACATTTTGTAAGTTCACAAAGTCTATATTTGTCATGTTTACAACTAAAGATACTCATAATCTTTTTTCTGTACTGAAACTTTGAAAATGCCATAAACCAGGATAGACATCAATTAAAATATATAGATTATAAATTGAGAAGACATTAAATTAAAAAGTATTAACTGTTCCCTAAAATGGCATATAGCATGACATCATAATTTAATAAATCTTTCAACTAGCCTTCATCCATATGAAAGCAATGGATTCAGCATTTCTTGTAAAAATGCTTCTTCTCACTGATTTCCTTCTAGTACTTTCCAGCACAAAACCAGGCATAAAGGAAGTTCAAGAAGACCTGATGCCTCCATTAAAAGATTTGTGTTAGTATAAATAAATAAGATTCATTTATATATAGTAATGACTTCCAGTACTTGCAAACATCAATAATTTAAAGTGATTTTTACTGAAAACTTTGAAGTCACCTTATCTTACATTGAAGTGAAAAATGTACCTATTCAAAAAATCACTTTTTTTGCTTCTGATACTATCTCATCTCAAAACTGAGACTGAACCAAACCATTGGATAAAAGAATTAATGGGGAAAAGAGAATCCAATTGTGATTTTATAAGACAGAGGTGGCAAATACTGACCCTAAGGGATTCTGTTCATCTCCTGGTTTCACTGAGCAACAGGACAAAATGAGATGACAATTGACTCAAAATAGCTGAAAGATAATTACTAATTCTTTTAAAGCAGAGCATTCCAGGCACTGCAGAGACTTACTTAAAAGTAAACCTATGATGTTATGTATTCAGGAAGAAAAGAAAAGAAAAAATGTTCTGATTATTAATGAAATTAATAGAATTTTTATATAAATGTCACTTAAAATCATTGATGTTCTAGTATATTCACTGTTTAGTATGTGTTTAAGTTGTTGCCATTTGATTATATGTATCCTGCTCACTGCAGATCAGTTAATGATTCTACCAACTGAGTTAGAAAGAAAGTGTAAGACCAATTGGAATTTACCAATTTACTTGGAAGATACCAATTACTTGGAAATACCTATACCAAGTAAATACCAATTTATAAAATTTGCCTATAAATGGATGGACATGGAGAAGATTATGTTGAGCGAAATTAGCCAGAAGGAGAGAGACAGATACAGAATGACTGCATTTATTTGCATGGCATAAATATATATGTACATATTATGATACCAATATCCAAGGTAAAGTGAAACATATATCAGGAGGTCTTGTCAAAGGTGGAAATTATCACAAACATGTGGGAGTCAGAGCTTAGGTAAGACAGAAAATGGAACAGGGTGCTAATAATTGTCGAGGGTACTAATGCCAACCTAGAACTGAGCATTAAATAGAGGCAAAAGGATACACATGACAACCTTTTAATGTATGTTCTGTAATCCATAGTCTGGAAGGGAAGGAAAAGAGAAAGAGAGAGAAAGGGAAAGAAATAAAGAACCTGCCATGGAGGTGGGCTGGGGAAGGGGGAGGGAACCGGGGACGTTGGTGGTGGGAGATGGGCACTGGTGGCGGGACGGGTGCTGGAACACTGTATGACCAAAACCCAAATATGAACTTTTTAATTGTATATCTTTTTATTTGTATATCTCACGGTGGTATAATAAAATACTTTAAAAAAAGAAAATAAATCCTGAGGGGAGAGAGAGAGAGAGAGAGAGAGAGAGAGAGAGAGAGAGAGAGAGAGAGAGAGGGAGGAAAAGAAATGGGGAACCTGCCATGGAGGCGGGCTGGGGAGGGAGGGAACCCAGTAATTTGTGGTGGGAGATGGGCACTGGTGGAGGGATGGGTGCTGGAACACTGTATGACCAAAACCCAGGTATGAACTTTTAATTGGGTATCTTTGTGATTGTGTATCTCACGGTGGTATAATAAAATACTTTAAAAAGAAAAGAGCCACTGGGCCGGGGTGTGGGGGGAGTGGGGCCATTGGTGGTGGGAAATGGGCACTGGTGGAGGGATGGGTGCTAGAACACTGTATGACTGAAACCCAAATATGAACATCTTATGAACATCTTTGTACTGTATATCTCATGGTGGCATAATAAAATATTTAAAAAAAAGAATCTTAGATTTTGTTAATGTCCAAAATAAATTTTCCAAGGATTTGTGGGTTTTCACTTGCAGTTTTTAAAAATAAACCACACACTGGCAGTACTTGATCATGCTGTCATGGAGAAGAATTCTTCGGAGACTGTTAGAAATATAAAACAAGTTTAGGCATTACTGATGAAAAACTCAAACTCATGTGATATTGTTTTATACTTGAGAAGAATGTCAGAGGTACAGATGTCAGATATTTTACTTTTCCTGTTCTCATTCCAGTTTGTGTTCTTTGATTTTGGATACACCAGAGCTTTTTGCACTCAGAGTAGACTGAATAATAACAAAGCATTAAAAATGAGTTACATTTGAACTAACCAGGAAGATACATCAATATTACTAAAGAGAATCTGTTGATACCCTTTACATGATAAACAGAGCTTAGGATTTTTTAAAGGACTGGAGCACCTCATTGGCAGAAGAAGAGATGTCATAGTGGTGTATGTGGGAGAAGGAGAGGCCTGGGCATTTGGGGATGGACCATTCTTAAATTGCACAATAAACTCTAACTTCTTGATCTACAGAGTTTTGTATGTAAATCATTCATACAATTCTCAAACACCCACCAGCTCAAGAGAATCCAATTTTGCATTAATAATCCTATATACAAAGAATAAAAAGTTCAAAATTAAAAGTTTTAGAAAGCATCATTACAAAGAAAGCCCACAGAATGGGAAATTCATCCAATATCCATCTGATAATGACCTAATATCCAGAATATATCAGGCACTGGTAGAACTTTACAAGAAGAAAACAGTCAACCCCATTAAAAAAACGGGGAGAAGAAATGAACAGAAACTTCAACAAGAAAGAAATTCAAATGGCCAAAAGACATGAAAAAATGCTCATCATTAGTCATCAGAGAGATACAAATCAAAACAACAATGATATCATCTCACACCACAGAGACTGGCGCATATCCGAAAAAGCAAGAACAAGAAGCACTGGAGTGGATGAGAGGTGAAAGGGGAACCCTCATTCATTGTCGGTGGGAATGTTAACTGGTACAGCCTTTTTGGAAAACAATGTGGACATTCCTCCAAAGACTAGAAATTGAACTCCCATTTCACTAAGCCACACAACTCTTGGTAATATACCCGGGGGGGCAAAATCACAAAGCAGAAACACCATCTGCACTTTTATTTTCAAGCAGCACTATTCACAATAGCTAGAATCTGGAAGCAACCAGAGTGTCCAAAAAACTGATGACTGGATAAAGAAACTTTGGTACACCTACGCAATTGAATACTAAGCAGCTGTTAGGAAAAATGAAATTATGAAATTTTCCTATAAATGGATCGACATGGAGAGGATCATGCTGAGTGAAATTAGCCAGAGAGAATGGTTGCATTTATTTGCAGGATATAAAAATAGCATGATACCAATAGCTAAGTCCAGGAAAAACCTGGATCAGGAGGTCTTGTCAATGGGTAGATCCTACTGAAAATGCGTGGAGTCAGAGGTTAGGCAATATAGAGAAAGGAACAGTGTACTAAATAATTAGTGTAAATGATAATGCCAGCATAGAGCTGAGCATTGAAAGTAGGAAAAAAGGTTATACATGATAACCTCTAACTGTATGCATTGCAAGCCACAGTGTGTAAAAGAAAGAAGAGAGAGAGAGAGAAAGCGAGAGAAGTGAAGTGAAAATTGCCTGCCATAGACGCAGGCTGGGGGAGAGGGGAATCATGGGACATTGGTGGAGGGAAATGGGCACTGGTGGAGGGATGGGTGCTGGAACACTGTATGACTGAATCCCAAATATAAACACTTTTGTAACTGTATATCTTAAGGTGGTATAATAAAATTTTTTAAAGTATTAAAAAAAAAGCATCATTAACAAGAGCAACAATAAAATGTGAAATGTTTAGCTGTGTATATATGATAAAATATATGTGGAGTCCATACGATGAAAAGTCTAAGCTCCTGATTCAAGAAATACTTCAAGAGATATTCCATAATTATGGCCTGGAAAAGTCAATCTTGCTGTAAGTTTGCTTAACCAGAAAGAGGTGCATATATTCAAAATAATTGCTACCAAATTCCAGCCCTATTTTGCAGGGGAAAAGGAGTCACAAGCAGGTAGAAGGCTATAATACAAAAACCTGAAAAAATAAACACCTTGCTGAAAATACTCTATCCAGTTAGCTTAACATTCAGATCTGGAAGGAACTATACAGCGCTTCATAAAAAGGCAACATTTTAGGGAATTTATTGCCTTGAAATTGTCTTTACAAAAAAAGCATTAAAGAGCTCCTTTAAAGAATAGGGGAAAGTTCTCATCAGGTGGCATTGAGTATGGCTCTCACTAATGCTGCATATGGCTATTTTCTCTTAGATTAAAAAAGGTTTAAAACATATAGAAATTCATCATCACAAGTTGAATTTCATTGATTTATTTTCTGGTAAACCGTTCGCCATCTCTTTATGTTTATTGAAGTAACTGGAAATGTTTTTGTTGTATGTCTGCAACGTGGGCAGGCTGGGAATGGGAGGAATCTGAGGATATTGAGGATATTGATGGAGGAATGGGATATTGGTGGTGGGATTGGTGTTGAAATATTGTGTGCTTGAAGCAACTATATTATGAACAACTTATAAATCATAGTGTCTCTATAAATGTTCTTGAATTTTTAATTGAAAATAAAGAGAAAATTATAGAAACTACTAGAAAAAAGTTTTAAAGTAATTTTTTAAAAACAGTTATGAATATCTGTTTATAATGTATAATGTTATTGAAACTCTGAAACTTTTAGCAGTATCTTCATACTCGAATTAAGGTTTTATAACCACTTAAATATTTAAAATTTCATCCCTGTGTTAAAACACAAAAGTTTCTAGTGAATAAAGATGAAAATGCAGTATTTTGTTTTCAGATTTAAGAAATGGAACATAGGGATGGGAAAGATAATATGGGAGCCAAGGCACTTCCTTGCATGCAGTTGACTCTGGGTAAATCCCAGGCACTTTACATCCTCTCTAATGCAGCACTGGAAGTTCTGAGAACTGCCGGAGGAGTCTTGGGAATCCCTAGTACTGTTGGCTTTGTATATCATGACACCCTTAGGTCCTTGCATTGCCTGAGATTTACTGGAAGGCAGTCCCAGGGCCTCCTAAGCAATGTTTAAGGGACCCCACCAAAATCAAGGGAACTCAGAGAAAAGAAAAGGAAGTCCTTCACTAACCACTGTATCACTGTATCACTGTCTTCCCGTTCATCATCGATTTGCTCGAGCGGGCACCAGTAACATCTCCATATGACCTTTCTCATGCAAGTAGAGCCCAAGGGCAACTGCTTGCTCCAGGAACATAAAGAGCCTCAAACCATTCTATGAGGTAGTAGGAATGAGGTCTATAATTTTTACTGGTATTTGGCATATCAAATACGACACGGGTAGCTTGCCAGGCTCTGCCGTGGGGGTAGCATACTCTTGTAGTCATCTCAAAATCCAGCATTTATTGATGAACCGGGCTGTGATAGGCTGGTCTGCAGGATGGAGTTCTGACAAGAGGGAAGTCCGGATGTGGAAAATGGAGGCTCTCATGGAGTCGGGGGGTCGTCTGGCTTCTTGTGAGGCTCTGGGTCGGATTAAAAAAGACTGCTGCTTGGGGTCGGAGCGATAGCCCAGCCGGTAGGGCATTTGCCTTGAGCAGCGGCCGGCCCATGCTGGCCTGGGTTCGATCCCGGCATCTCATATGGTAATTACTGAGTGCAGAGCAGGAGTAACCCCTGAGCATCGCGGGTGTGACCCAAAAAGCAAAAAAATAAATAAATAAATAAAAGAAGAAGAAGAAGAAAAAAAAGACTGTTGCAGGGTGCATCTCGATGAGCCGGGCTGTGATAGGCTGGTCTGCTTCACTAACCATTACAATTAAATTTTAGTTACCCTCTCTGGCATTCATTCAGTCAGAGCAATCAATGTAAGAATTTTTGTGAAGCTTTTTAAAGATATTCAGGAGATATATGAATCAACAAACAGTATCATCAGCATATATATAATCTCCAGAAGCTGAAAATATTACATGAACATCATTAAAAAGAGGAAACTGGTCTAATAAGGCTCTAGGATGAGGGATAGGAATGGATTTCTGTGAAGAAATGTTGTTTGACTAAGACAAGCAGTAAAAAGGAGAAAATCTCTAAAATATCCTTTTACTGGAAATTTTGCCTATGCTTAACAAAATATCTTATTTTTTTCTTTGAAATAAAGCAATCCACCTATAACAAGAGTGAAAGAACTGTCAGACTCAGATGCCATCATGTAGAATAGAGATGTCCTAGCAGGGAATCTGTTCGGAAATCTCTGCAGGTCTCCTCCCTAAATGCTGAGGATGACTGCGTCAGGAAACACTCTCTGCTCAAGCCATGCGAAGCTTTTAGTGAAAGAAATTTCTCAATACCTACCTGTCTACAATCAATACGATCCACATCACTCTCCACTGTGAGGACTATAAAAATAGAACCTGAAATTTAGGCTTGGGTCTCCGGGGAACAAAAGTACACATAAGTGAAGGAAAGTGTTTCATTTTAAATTCTGATACCTGACATTTGGACCTGAAAACTCAGTGGAAACGACACAAAAGTAAAAGCAATGTAATAAATGAGAGCCTCATGAGAAGGATGATGTCACTACGATTTTTCCTATTTATTTCCTTCTTTTTAAACTTTGGCCTTACAGTTACAAGAAGACTTCTCAGAGCTTTAAATCCAATTTTGGGGGGTGATGATCTTATAGGAAATGTTAGTCTTTAGAACTGCTCACCTCTGGAACTACTTTGAACAAACCAGAACTGGAAGAATTATTTCTTCTATTCATCTGTGCTCTCAAAGAAGCCCCTCATCGAATCAGGGCAAGAGAACAAGACAGAAAGCCAATACTGAGATGTGTGGTGTTTTTGTTTTATTTCCCTATGGCTTCCCTTAAAATGAGTACAAGTGAAAGGTAACCCTCACTATCACCTTCTAAATGACCCTAATCCTTAGGAGTTTTTTATCTTTTCACAAAAGAGAAATTTACTCCTAGTAACAGCATGAAATATGAGGCTTTAGAGTCGGAGGAAAGCTTGTAGAGTCTTCAGTTTGCTATCCACTTTTTAAAGATGACAAAATAGAGAAGGACATTTCTCAAGAATTATCTTCAGTAGGATGAAGTTAAACAACTGGATGTTAAAGAGTACTGGGCATGTAGGATCCTATCTTCTGGTCTTCTAGTATAATATTGATATGAACTATCAATTTACTTGGACCACGTTAATCTTTTCTTGCGAGTAAATTCTTCCAAATATGTTTAGCCTTCTCAACACGTAGGCATTTCTTGTTTATGTTGTACAATTTCATCAGAGATAAGGAGGCACGTTTATGCCTCCAGCAGATATCTGTATCAGTTCCACTCACCCTGTAGTCTCGTTCATTCAACCACGGGAGTGAAACATGTGCCCTCCCTTTAACAATGACAGTTTTTGTTAGTTTCAATACATGTTAGACACTGTGTAAGGCCAAAGTTTAGATCATACAAAGCAATGAAACCTCACCAAAGACATACAGATGGAAAATGAGCTTATGAAAAGATATTCCGTATCGTATGTCACGTAGGAAATGCAAAGTACTAACAACCTACACATTCATTAATTGGCCAGAATCAAGAGCTCAGATAATGTTGAGCATAAGTGGGGACCTGGTACAAAATGAATTTCAATTTTTTAGTGGTTGGGATGTATGACAGCATAACCACTTTGGATAACAGTTTGGCATTTTCTTACTAAATTAAACGCTCCTTTTACTCTCTGCTGATCTTCACGACTTTTTCTCAGAATGAATGGAGAGATCCTAGTCTTCTTTTATAAAAACCAGGTATTTATCTTCTTCAGGGCTTGACATGTTCATGTAATCCAAACTCATCTGAAAAAATATGATCTGGTAATGTTACTTTTATGGGCAGAACTAAATTAGGGTATTATAATAAAATTTTATGCACAGTGCTATAAAAATGAATTATAATAGCACTTAGAAATAAATGTTGAGGGCCAGAGAGATAGCACAATGGGAAAGGCATTTTCCTTGCATGCGGGCGACCACAGTTCTATCCCTGGCATTCCATGTGGTCCCTGGAGGATTGCCAGGAGTAATTCCTGAGTATAGAGCCAGGAGGAACCCCTAAGCATTCTGGGTGTGACCCCCAAAAAGAAAGAAAGAAATGTTGAAATAAAATAAATGATAGCTGTATTATAGAATTTATTACAGCCTTGACAAATGATATTTTGAAAGAAAATTGATGATGTGAAAAATGTGACCAATTTTATATATTTAATACAAAACTTATATCAAAAATATCAACTGATGGTTATGGATATATATAAATATATATTAAGCCTATGGTAAAAAAGAAATAATGCATAAACAATGTTCGAATAGTGGGATTTTTGTGGGCTTTCTGTGCATATTTTCTACAAATTTAATAATATATTTGATGAGTATATTTTTCTATTCCATCTATTTGTACTTTAAAAAATAGATTGCCTGATCTTTATACAAAAACAGACAATAAAAGATAGTTTTTTCAGAAACTGTAAATAGTTCATTAGAAGGCAGTGTAGAGACAAATTAAATTCACAGCATCACTGTATCACTGTCTTCCCGTTCATCTTTGATTTGCTTTCGGCGGGCACCAGTAACATCTCAATATGACCTGTGTCATGCAAGTAGAACCCAAGGGCACCTGCTTGCTCCAGGAACATAAAGAGCCTCAAACCATTCCATCAGGTCATGGGAATAAGGTCTATAATTGTTACTGGTATCTGGCATATCAAATACGACACAGGTAGCTTGCCAGGCTCTGCCGTGGGGGTAGCATACTCTTGTAGTCATCTCAAAATCCAGCATTTATTGATGAACCGGGCTGTGATAGGCTGGTCTGCTGGGTGGAGTTCTGACGAGGAGGAAGTCGGATGTGGAAAGTGGAGGCCCTCATGGAGTGGGGGTTGTCTGGCTTGTTGTGAGGCTCTGCTGGGGTGGTGGGCCAGGGCTAGAACCTGCCATCCCTCCTGGGCACCTCATGAGTGGCTTGGCACAGTGAGAGCCTGTAGCAGCTCTGCCCCATGTCTACGGCCATACCACCCTGGTATGGTCTACGGCCATACCACCCTGAAGCGCCCCCGATCTCGTCTGATCTCGGAAGCTAAGCAGGGTCGGGCCTGGTTAGTACTTGAATGGGAGACCGCCTGGGAATACCGGGTGCTGTAGGCTTTAAAAAAAATTCACAGCATAGTAAATCAAATTTATAGTAAAAAGTTTGAGTTGAAAAGAGGAAAACCTGTATAGTAAATGGTATATTAAAAAATGGATTAGCCATTTGTCTAGTCTTAATTCCATAAATATGTATCAACATAAATCACTCTTTAATCCCACACACATAAAAATAACTCAAAGTGGGATAAAGACCTAGAAGTAAAACCTACATACATGAAATACATAGAAAAATATATGTGATGAACTCCTGAACTTTCACCTCAGGGATATATTGCATGAATCCCTATAGAAAGGAAAACAGAAGCAAATAAATGAGAATATATCAAACCTAAAAGCTTTTTATTTCAAAAGAAATCACCACAAATGCAGAGACAATATAACAATTGGAAGAATATATTTTATTTTATGTATCAGATGAGATTAAAGTCCAAAATATCAACTCAATAACAAGAACACCAAATTTTAATTACATATGGCAAAAGAGATGAGTGGACCATTCTGCAGTACAGACATACAAGCAGTCTATAAGCATATAAAAATGTTAAATATCACTTACTACTATGCAGATAAAAATTAAAAACCGATTGGCAAATGCCACATAACAGAAAGGGTAACATATATTCTGGTTTCTCTCTGTCAAGGGGGTGAATAAAAAAGATGTGCCACAGGGAGAGCCGTCAATGACCTTTCTTTCCAGAGATGTGGTCCAGACACTAGAGATTGAAATGGGCAGTTGGTATACATATAATTTCTTTCCAGTATTTATATAAACACTTGAAACATAATTGTTTTTAGAAATGGTGGGAGTGTGGAGAAAGGGAACTATTGTATACTGTTGGCATAAATGTAATACTGTACAAAATTTATGAATAAGAGCATTTTAAGATTTCTTATAAAAAAAACAGGGGCGGAGCGATGGCCCAGTGGGTAGGGCATTTGCCTTGCACGCGGCTAACCTGGGTTCAATCCCGGCATCCCATATGGTCCCCCGAGCACTGTCAGGAGTAATTCCTGAGAAAAGAGCCAGGAGTAACCCCTGAGCATCACTGGATGTGACCCAAAAAGCAAAAAAAATAAGATTTATTATAAAAAGCAGACCACAAAAAATCTTGTAATTATAAGTGTCTAGGTATTTAACTGAAGGGCATGAAACTACTATTTAAAAGAGTATTTGTACACCTATGTTAATTCCCACACTGTTCACAATAACCAAAACAGAATCATCCTAAATAAGAGTCTACTGACAGGCAATGGGTAGAGACATGTGGTACATATTTTCATAGAACTATATTTCAGTTATGGAAAATTTGATTTTGTACCTTTTGCCACAGCACAGGTGGATCTTGAGGTAATTATACTATATGAAATAAATCCAGAAATGAGGAGGAACTTACTAAATATTTTCTCAGATGTGAAATATGTGTAACCAAAACAAGCAAGTTGGCAAAATATGATCAAAATCACTCTTAGAGCCCAGAATAAAAACATATTATTTGAGTGGACACTGCATAAGCTCTCAGAGCAGGTCAGAAACCTCACAGCATGCTAAAATTTCAGGCACACCAACTGCCCATTTCAATCTCCAGTGTGTGGACCACATCTATGGAAAGGAAAGGTCACTGACTGCACATCTCTTTATCCACACCCTCGACAGAGAGAAACCAGAAAAGCTTTCTGTGAATTTCTATTATTTGCAAAGAAAAGTGGGAGGGGGTATGGAAGCAAGAGAGACAGGGAGTGACACAGAAAAAAAAAAGTCATATAGAGAGCAAATCTCAAGCTAAAAGAAAATATTTTAAAATAAACATGAAAACAATCATGAATTCACTAAATTTTTTAACTCTGATTTGAATATATTAGAATCCAAATATACATGCAAATAACAATGTATAAAACATAAATCATTAAATCAGAGCACATGTTGAAATGTCTTTAGAATTCCTTTATTTCCTAAATTTCCAAAATATTTCCTTTATTTCTGACTTTGTGTTTAGGGATCTCTACTACACGTACACTGCGGACCATATGTACTGCGAGGAATTGAACAGAGGTTGTCTGCATGCAACACAAGATCTTTACCTGCTGTGCTATTGCTCCAACTGATTCCTTTCTTCTTTTAGCAAATAACTTTGGTTCTTTCTGGGTGTATGCCTGAACAAAAGAAAGTCACTTTAAAAAGAAAAAATCTTTTAGCTTTCTTTTTGAGTAAAACTGTAGTGGAGCCCAATATTGTTGGGGTCCCATATGGTCCCAACTCTTTAAAATATACTGACATTTTTCCATAAATTTGTCTAAGTACCCCAAGAATTCTCAAGATCTGCTGCCAGAAGTTTAACTGATAACTTATCTGATGAAAAGAAATTGATGGGATGTCAATGAATATGGTCATTAGACCAGAAATTCTTCCTAACTGTATGTCTTGATCTATTCAAAGGCCGAAATTTAAATTTATTATTCTTTAACAGAGGTAATAATAGTATCTACCTCAAGTTGTAATTAAAGAATTAAATGAGATGCTTGGAATATTTAGCACAAAACTAAGGAGATGTTTTTTAAACACACTACAATTACTTATACTTACTCAAAATTATGAATTATTTGTTGGGAGAAAGTTTTGGTATGTCGGAGGAGAAGATGAGGCCTCACTCAGAGAGGCACAGTCTTATACTTACCTACACACATGCTAGAGAACAAGAAACTTTTATTTTGGTTTATAAATTTTATTTTTGTTCCTTGGCTTTTTGCTCCTCGGCTTTTGGCTCCTTGGCTTTTTGCTCTTTGGTCTTTTGCTCCTTCTTCTGGGTAGGACTCATCTCGGGTGAGATCCTCTCTCTTTGGTGGAAGACTTAGGCTCTTTTGAATGGTCTAAGTTTGGACCAGAGCTAGAGTTTGTTCATTATATTGGAGTGCTGTGGAAGAGCTTTTGTACTATTAAAAGCCTTTTTTGGAACTGCACCAGACTCGTATGCTGATCCAGAGACTCACAGACATGGGGCAGAGCTGCTACTGGCTCTCCCTGTGCCCAGCCACTCATGAGGCGCCCAGGAGGGATAGCTGGTTCTAGCCCTGGCCCGCCACCCCAGCAGAGTCTTGCAACAAGCCAGACGACCCCCACTCCATTGAGGGCCTCCATTTTCCACATCCGGACTTCCCTCTCATCAGAACTCCACCCAGCACAACAGCCTATCACAGCCTGGCTCATCGAGATCCACCCTGCAGCAGTCTTTTTTTAAATCCAGCTCAGGTATGCTGATCCAGAGATTCACAGACATGGGGCAGAGCTGCTACTGGCTCTCCCTGTGCCCAGCCGCTCACGAGGCACCCGGGAGGGATGGCTGGTTCTAGCCCTGGCCCACCACCCCAGCAGAGCCTTGCAACAAGCCAGGCGACCCCCCCACTCCATGAGGGCCTCCATTTTCCACATCCGGAATTCCCTCTAGCCAGAACTCCACCCAGAAGACCAGCCTATAACAGCCCGGCTGGCTCGGCCGCCGCACTGTTTATCGATAAATGCTGGATTTAGAGATGACTACAAGAGTATGCCACCCGCATGGCAGAGCCTGGCAAGCTACCCGTGTCGTATTTGATATGCCAAATACCAGTAACAATTTTAGACCTCATTCCCATGACCTGATGGAATGGTTTGAGGCTCTTTATGTTCCTGGTGCAAGCAGATGCCCTGGGCTCTACTAGCATGAGACAGGACATATGGAGATGTTACTGGTGCCCGCTAGATCCAATTGATGATGAATGGGAATACAGTGATACAGTGAAACCTTGTAGTTCACTCAGGATTCTAGTTGAAATAGGGCCTAGTAGATCTCTCCCTCTGCCTTAGACTGTGACTTCTTCACTGTATTCTTTTCCTCATAGAGTACAAAGATAGACATCTCTCCCCCCTTTTTAGAAAACCCTACTAATGCTGTTAATCAATCCTATTAGATAGCAGTCCTAACCTTAATGTCCATTTATCTGAATCTATTTCCCAAAAGACCCTGTCTACAAAATTTTGATTCAGGACTTCAAGTTATAAATTGAAGTGGTGGAATCATAACTGTCAATCTAAAATAATAACCTTTCAGGGCACTTGCCTTGCACAAGGTTGACCATGGTTCAATGCCCAGAATCCCATATGGTTCCCCAAGCACCACTAGGAGTAGATCCTGAACATCACTGGGTGAGACCAAAAACTAAATGATGATGAGGAGGAGGAGGATAAGGATGATGACGATGACAATAACAATAATCACCATTGGAAATTTTTTTCAAAAATTTAGCAAATTCTGTTATATATACTTAGTACTTACCTAGATTTTAACAACATAATCATTGAACAAATATCCCCAAGAAGTATAACCTAGTTTTTCTGCTGAACTTTTTATGAAGTCTAAAAAATTTAATGTTAAATAGAGAATACCAAGATGTATATTTTAACAACATACAAGGATACAGAATAATAAACTTAGTGACCCTTTCCAAAGGCCTTGATAAAGACTTTATCAGTAACATCTTGTTACCAGTAACAAGAGCACAGACTGTAAATAGAGATTCTGCATCAATCAAAGGACAAAAGGGCAGAAATCAAGAGTAATATGGCTGAAGAAAAAAAATAAACAGGGCAATAATCAATCTCATTTTGTGTCTAATCTCTGAATTTAAGCTCCACTGCTCATTATCTAATTACCCTTCTGTTCATAAATAAAGATCACTTGTATCACTTGTCTTCCTGTTGTTCATAGATCTGCTCGAGTGGGCACCTGTAACATCTCCATATGTCCTGCCATGTGCTAGTGTATCCCAAGGGCATCTGCTCACTCCAAAAACACGAAGAGCCTCAGCCATTCCTTCGGTCATGGGAATGGGGTCTACAATTTTTTTCTGACTTTTTGGCATATCATGTAAGACATGGGTAGCTTGTCAGGCTCTGCCATGCGGGTGGTATACTGTCAGTAGTAGGCTCTCATCTTGAGCATTTACTGATGAACTGCAATGGGAAGAGATGGGTTTTATCTTGGGTGGAGCTCTGACAAGCTGTGGAGTCTGGATGTTGAAAATGGCAGCCCTCATGGTGTGGCGGTTCCCCTGGCTTCTTGCAAAGCTCTATTGGGATGGCAGACCAGGGGATATAACTTGCCATCCCTCCAGAGCACCTCATGATCAGCTGAGCACAGGGAGAGTCATAGCAGCTCTGTCCTGTGTGTCTGAATCTCTGGATCAGGCATACCTGGGCTTGAAATAGTCTTCACTGAAGGGGTGGGACTCTGATGAGCAGGTCTTGAGCAGGACTAAGACACACTGGGCAGAGCTACTACCGGATCTCCCTGTGCTCAGCTGATCATGAGGTGCCTGGGAGAGATGTCAAGTTCTAGCCCTGACCCACCATCCCAATAGAGCCTTTAAAGAAGCCAGAGGAACCCCCACATCATGATGGTCACCATTTTTATCATCCAGAATCCACAGCTCATCAGAGCTCCACCCAAGATAAAAGCAAATCTCAAGCCCTGCAAATGAAGGTCATTAGAAAATTATTTGATTTTTATGTACATAAAGTTCTCTTAAATTATAAAAGTTCAAAGCTCACCCAGGGAAAAATAGTACTTAATAGGTAAGTTCACACATAATGAATCTGAAGAATCTAATGATGTGGTACATACCACTGTCTCTGTCTTCACATTGTTCATTGATTTGCTCGAGTGGGCACTAGTAACATCTCCATTAGTCCTGTCACAAGCAAGTGTAACCCAAGGGCATCTACTTGCTCCAGGGACATGAGGAGCCTGAAATATGTGGTACATATACATACAGCATATGTATATCTACTGCTAATAACTCACCACCAAATAAATTGAATGTGCACCTAACGAACTGAAATTTTCTTTTAATGACCCAGATGTGAAAAAGAATAGGAAGCAATATTTGGTAGGTGGACTGATGCTAATAACAGATTCTACCTCTCCTACATGTTTCAGAATTGAGTCCCAGGAGAATTTAAAATAGATTTAAAATAAAAATAAAGCATGGTAATAGTGTTAGTAAGTTAGCTGTTTTGTCTCTTTTAACTTCAATATTTTAATATATAAAGTTTATTAGTTTATTATTTATTAGTTTATTATTATATATTTAACATATAAAGTTTATTATTTATGAGATCCAGACCCATCCACTTCAGAACCACAGCTGCCCTGCTTGGCCAGCCCCACGTGGAAGCAATCCATGGAGCTGACCTCCTGGTAAGGGGGTTCGGCCAGCCCCCTGGCCGAGTCCAACATTGCTCCAAGGGTTTTCTCACATGTACAGGGGAGATACCACGCTGGCCAGACTCGGAGTAGAGATTTGTGCCCTGCCCTTTCCTCCTGCTCCATGCCAGCTGCCCCGGAAGAGAGACCCACCCACGCCAGACCCACAGCTCCATTGGCGCGCAGCTGATTTCAGGATAAGGTCCTTCGTAGGAACTTTCACATTCATACATTGTATACAGTTCTAGACAGGTTCTGATACCAGTAAGCCTAACAATAAGCCAGAGCAACCCACACGTCATGAGGTCAGTCATTCTCAACATCCAGACTCTAGTTCCTCATAGCTCCATTCAAGAGAAAACCTGATCTTTCCCCTTTAAGTTTCATCAGTAAATGCTCGAGATGAAAGTCTTCTACTGAGAATATACCACCTACACGGCAGAGCCTGGCAAGCTACCCGTGTTTTATTTATTTGTTATGTCAACAATTATGTACCTCAATTCCATGACCTGAAGAATGGTTTGAAGCTCTTCCCGTCCCGGGAGGAAGCAGATGTCCTTGGGTTACACTTGCTTGTGACAGGACATATGAAGATGTTACTGGTGCCCACTCAAGCAAATCGATGAACAATGGGAAGACAGTGATACAGTGATTAGTGTCTATTTTTACTAATGAGAAACTTGAATATGTAAGTATATGCAAATCCTCAGTGTCTAAATGTATAGAAAATGTGGTGTTTACTTGTAATAAACACTGTAGTGGTACTAGCAGAAATAGTAGCAGTAAAAGTAATAGCTACGAATGACCATAATTTCATTACAGGAAGTAAGATGATAACTCATTATCTTGATTTGCATTTAATCTGATGACAAGAGAAGCAAAACATTTTTAAATATGTCTTTTGGTAAACTGTAAACTGTATGTCTTCTTTGAGAAAGTTGTACACATCTCTTTTCCTTATTTTCTAATGTGGTTTCATATAGCATGTTCTTACTATATTGAAACCACAATTTCTTCCTTTAGAGTCAAAGTTAAGTCATAGTATGCCTCATCACATTACCATAATCAGTTTAGTTATGGACAACAAATAGATTTCCTACAAATATTTGTTACTTTGAAAATGTAACTATAATACCTCCTTTTTTTTTACTGTCACCAAAGTCCATATTCGAAATTAAGGTTTTGGAAAGAGGTGGCTGTATCTACTGTTTCATTCCATGCACATGAGTTACAACATGAATTTTTTTGCCATTCTGCCATATTTTCCACAGCTTACAATCTCTTGTTCCTGAAAGTTTTATCCAAATTGTAAATAGTGAACCAAAAATAACCAGAATACTAAGAAAAGGACCATAAGGAGCAGAATGTAAGAAGGTATTCTAAAATAATTAGCTTGGAATACAAAGAGAACTCAAGAAAAGACATTATATAAATAAAGTCTTTCAAAACTAGTCTTCTGTAAAAGTGTAAATCTTGGCGAGTGTTCCAAACAGATTACTCTTAAAAACACTCTACCTTTCCAAACTAATTTGTTTAGCATACCTCATTTCTTTGTGTTCCTTTTTAATTTTTTATTATACCACCATACGATATACAATTAAAAAGATGTTCATGATTGGATTTTAGTCATGTAGTGTTCAATCCCTCCACCAGTGCCCTATTCCCACCACCAATGTCTCCAAATTCTCTCCCCTCTCCCCCAGCCTGCATCTATAGCAGGCATTTTCCTTTTACTCTCTCTCTCTCTCTCTCTCTCTCTGTCTCTCTCTGTCTCCCTCTCTCTCTGTTTCTCTTCTCTTACACATTGTGAATTGTCCTACAGACATTTAGAAATTACCATGTAAATCCCTTTGTGTACATTCAATGCTCAATTCCAGTGTGGCATTACCATTTCCCACATACTTATTCCTTTTTAAGACACCACACACTATATACACACAAAAAAAGGCTATAATTACAAAGATTTGTTTCATTAGATCACGTGCTACCTGAATGAGTCTGCTTTTGCTTCAGCAAAAATGCCTTCATCTCAGTTCTTAGCACAAATACAAATCTCTTGTTTGTGTCACATAAAAGCAGTAGTTAAATACTTCTTTTATATGTAAGAGAAAAGAGTCACATGTGGAATAGCACATTTCTTATTGATGTAGGCAGACAGACAGGAAAGAGACTCCATTGGCTATGGAATTCCTAGAGTAGTAAAACCACCTAGTCATAAGGCCTTCAGGACTTAAGCACAGGATCTAAGGCCTAATAAAACCTTTACCTGGCGCTAGTCCAGACCAGAGAAGGCTGGACCCATTCTCCAAGAGAAGATCCAGGTGAAACAGTGGTCAAGAAAAGATGTTCAAAGAAGATCATTTCCAGCTCATCCCACTTGGCAAACACCCTAGCAACAACTCTCAGCTAGAAAATGTGGAGTGGCCTGAGATAAACCCCATAAAAGCCACCTTGAACAAAGGAAGTCTGTTCACATGCTGCCCGAGCCCATATGCTGCCTGTGCCCATCTGGCTGAACACATGTGCCACCTGCATCTCCTCTCTCACTTTCCTCCTTCCCCTTCCTAAAATCCTCCAAATAAAAGTGACTATTTTTCCTCTCCCTGCCTCACATAAGCCACCGTTGGGGCCCACAGACATCATTATCAGTTGTAGACAAGAAATTAGGGGGGCCTAGTAATGTAGATTGGGAAAAACCTTGGCCTAATCTTCTATTAGCCCAAAGGTTTTGGCACAACGACCAATCTCAGGTTCTCAATGAACCATTGAGGTGCAGAATTCTGAGCCCAGGGCAAAGAAGACCTCAGAAGTGACTGGAGCCCTCAGAGCAAAGGATTATCAGTTTGAACAAGAACAGATGAAGAGCAACAACTCTCCCTCCACCCTCCCCATAACTAACTTATCTGGGGAAAGAGGACCTTGTCTTCTCTGGTCTCCAGCTGCCCGAGGTATGTCCATTGTTACCCTTCCCACGTGGAAAATGAGAACAAATTTTGCACTGGTAAAGTTAAAGCTTAAATATAACTTTATTCTCCAGGACCGGGCATGAAGGAAGGCTGGAAGGGAATGTGTATGAAAAGGCTGATCAATCATATTATATAGAATCTCTTTTAAGTGTACGTTCTCTTCCTCCAAGCTTGACAATGCTTGCAGTGATGATGGTTTTTCCTCCTCAAGTATAGTACACCCTAGAAAAGGTAACATGACTTTTGTCAAATTCTACCATTAGTCAAAACTGTTAGTACTAAAACAACAAAAAGACCACCTAGATAGGGGTCAACATAAGGGCAGTGCTGACAAAAGACAGTTTGATCAGATTGGCACTTCCTCATCTCCAGTAATATCTTATTTTGGCATTCATTTTTGCATATTATTAACATTTATTTACATGTGAAAATTTACTTGAAGATTGTTATATTTCTCCCTTGATTTTAAATTTTGGAGTGTTTTCAAAAGATGTAATTGCTTTCATTCATCTCTAATTTAAGGCTTAAACACTGAAAACTATAAGTAATTATTAGAAAAATAAATGACACTTGGAAATAAAAAATTCATGTTCATGTATTGGGGAAAAACTAACATTATGAAAATAATCATCTGACTCAAAGAATTATACAGATTAAATACAATCCTATCAAAATTTTGATGACATTTTTCAAGGACTTATAACTCACTCTACTAAAAAGTTTATGGAATAATAAAAATTTCCTGAATAGACAAAGACTTTTGGGGGAAAAGATGTGACATAATATATTTCATAGCTTTAAAGCTAAAACTATGCTATAAGTTTAAACTTTAAAGCTAAAACTATACTATAAGCTATAGTAAAACAATGTGGGGCTAGAATAAAGACAAATAGAGTAGAATTGAGTAGAGCGATAAACCCTCAGAATTATGAAAAATTAACAATGGACAGAAAGAAAAGAAAGAAAAAATTGGATCTGTATTACACCATGCACAAAGATAATTCAACATAAAGATTTCAAGACTACAGGCCAGAAAGATAGTTCAAGTAAGGTGTTTTCCTTGCAAGCAGCTATTCTTGGTTTAATGTTCAACAAGACATGTATTCCCTCAAGCACTACCAGGTATGACTCATAAACAAATAAACAAATTACCTTACTTAAAAGGTTAAGACTATAACAGAATTCATAAATTTCACTGAAGAAAACATTGGCAGGACTCTCCAGAATAGAGACCACATTAGTCTTTCCAATGATTGACTCTACAGATAAATATAAGAAATACAAAAAATAAGTGAATTGAACTGCACCATTAAATATTATACCAAATTAAACTCAGCCTAAAATAAAGATACTATTACAGTAAGAAAATATTTGCACAATATGTATCTATATTGTACAACACATCACATAAAGGGCTAGTAAGTAAAACAAAACAACAAAAATCAGGCGCTAGAGCGACAGCACAGCAGGTAGGGTGTTTGCCTTGCATGCGGCCCATCTGGGTTTGATCCCCAGCCTCCCCATATGGCCCCCCCCGAGCACCAGCAGGAGAATTCCTGAGTGCAGAGCCAGGAGCAACCCTTAAGCAATGACAGGGATGATCCAAAAAAGACAAAAAAGCAAAAATCTAATAAGCTTATGACAAAATGTGGAGAGGATATGAACAGACAATTCCATAAAATATATAGACATGGTCAGTAGGCATATGCAAAAAATTGTTCACTATCATTATTATCACTTGATCACTTGAATCCCGTTATTCATCGATTTGCTCGAGCGGGCGCCAGTAACATTTCCATTGGACCCTATCACGTGCCAATGTAGCCCAATGGCATCTGGTTGATTCAGGAATATGAAGAGCCTCAAACCGTTCCTTCAGGGTCTTAACAAGGAAGTCTGACCATCTTGTAGGTGGGCGGCCACGTGATCTTTTGACATCCCGTGGGATCCAGTCGGTAACAGCTCTAGTCCAGCGGTTGTCTCCAAATCGCATTACATGTCCAGCCCATCTGATTTTCGATGCCTTGGCAAGCGAGACAGCGTCCCTGATTCTGGAATAGCGACGGAGGTCAGAACTCCGGATTCCTTCACTCACTTGAGTGACACGTGATATTCCAAGCATAGCTCTTTCGATGCCTCTCTGGGAGACCCAAATAGCATTCTCATCCTGCTTTCATAGGGCCCAGGTCTCTGAGGCGTATGTTAATGCGGGGAAAACAGTGGAGTCGAAGAGATGTGCCAGGAGCCGGAGGTTCTTTGGCCTTTTTAGCTATTTCTTGGATGCCTTTGAAGGCATTCCATGCTGCTCTCTTCCTCCTGCGCAGCTCAGGTTTTAGGTCATTCATCATGTTGATTTCTCGACCTGAATAACTGTTGCTCAGAGATGTTTGTTCCATTGAGAGTGAATGGGACCTCAGGAACTAGTTCATTTCTCATGAACATAGTTTTCTTCAGATTCAGCTGTAGACTTACCTTTCCACATTCTTGGTTAAAGTCAGCCAGCATTTGTGCCGCTTGCCTAATATTTGGTGTTATTAGAACGATGTCATCAGCGAAGCGGAGGTGGTGTAGTTGCCGACCATCTATCTTCACTCCCATTCCTTCCCATTCTCATTGTCTCATGATGTTCTCGAGGGTGGCACTGAAGAGTTTTGGTGAGATGGTATCACCCGTCGAACCCCTCTTTTTGACATCAATGATCACTTCTTTGTAGAATGGTGTGATCCTGGTGGTGAATCTGTAATAC
Organism: Cryptotis parvus; assembly: GCA_021461705.1. Lineage (NCBI taxonomy): Eukaryota > Metazoa > Chordata > Mammalia > Eulipotyphla > Soricidae > Cryptotis > Cryptotis parvus. Next base: position 24,539 of record JAJIBD010015137.1, read on the forward strand.
AGCTCACGAAGGATCTTGATGTATTGGGTTTGAACACCCTGTTTGACTAGGGCTTCGATGACTGCTTCAGTCTCCACAGAATCAAAGGCTTTCTGTAAATCAATGAACGTGAGACAGAGCGGCATCTTGTACTCCCTACAAACCTCAATGAGCTTGGTTACTGTGTGGATATGGTCGATTGTGCTGAATCCTTTCCGGGAAACCTGCTTGCTCGAATGGTTGTCCTTCATCTAGTGTTCTGCTAATCCTGTTCAGGATGACTCGTGTAAACAGCTTGTAGATGACAGACAACAGGCAGATGGGGCGATAGTTGCTGATGTCGTGAATGTCTCCCTTCTTGAACAGTAGAACTGTCCTGCTGGTTTTCCATTGGGAGGGCACCTTGAATTCGGACAGGTAGCGTGTGAAGAGCCGAGCTAGTGTATTGATGAGTACCGACGGCAGATTCTTCAGGTGTTCGGGTCTGACTATGTCTGGGCCTGGTGCTGTTCCCTTCTTTACCGACGAGATGGCATGTCGGATTTCAGAAGGGAGAACGTTGGGAATGAAATATCCATCCTGTGGAACTTGGTATGTGGGCAGGTGGATGTGGCTATCAAAGAGATTTGAGTAGAAGTCCTGGATAATCTTCTCCATTGCCTTTCTGGAAGATGTGATAGATCCATCAGGGCGTCGGAGGGCAGTCATCTTGGTCTTATAGTTGGCGAAGGACAGGTGGGCGAGTCGCGAATACTTTTCCTGGCTTCTGCTGCATCTTCCAGTATTTCTGCTCTTCTGTCTTTGAGGTCTGCTTTTATAGCTTCTCTGCACTGTTTAGCAAGCTTGGACGTTAGCATTTGGTCTCCTGAGGCTCGCGCCTTGCCACGTTGGCAAATGAGCTCAAGAGTTTCTGAAGACAAAGCGTCCTTTTGTGTCTTTCTCTCTCTTGGCATTCTTCGCACAATCATGGAGGTGCTGATCCAGTCGGTTGTATTCTTCATCGATGTCATCAATGATGGTATCTTCCCATGTTGCCGCAATGGTGCCAAAGAGTTCCCAGTTGGTGGTCGTTCTGGGAGTTCTCTTCTTAAACTTTGCAGCTTTTTCTCCCCGTTGTGGGATGTAGAATTTTGCCGCGAAGGAGACGGTGGTCCGATCCTGTCTGGAATTTGGGGACAACAGCAACATCGGTCAGACAAAACCGTTGATTGAAGATGATGTGGTCAATTTCATTGTGGAACTGTCCACCAGGAGATTCCCATGTCCAACGTTTCTCTTCAGCGTTCTGAAACTGTGAGTTCCCATGAATAGTCTTGGTGGACATGATGAACTCAGATAGTCTCTCACCCTGTTCGTTCCATTCTAGGCCATGGGTCCCGATGTGGAGTTCTTCAGCCGATCTTCTTGGTCCTATCTTGGCATTAAAATCACCGACTATGATCTTGTAGAAGGTGTGATCTTTTTATAGAACTCCTCCAATTCCATGTAGAATTTCTCAATTTCATCTTCTTTGTATGTGGATGTTGGTGCATAGACAATGAAGATAGAAATTGCTGGCAGTGGGCCACATCTCCTCAAGTGTAATCATCCTATTCGGGTTGTTAGGCATTCAAATGAATCAGTGTTGACAGCCATGTTCGTGTTGACAAGGACACCAATGCCACCGATGCCTCTTTTCGTCACATGTTCCAAGGAACAATTCTTCTCCGGTGTCAAATACAGCATGATGCGACTGGCGCCTCCTCGTCTCAGTCAGACCAATGATGTCATACTTGATCTTTTGCGCTTGCACCATCAGATCCTCAATATATGCTTCCGATGCCAGCGTACGTGCATTGAAAGTACAGACAGTCATTTTACTCCTTCTTCGTTTTGGCAGCCTAGGACAGCAGTGAAATTTTATCAGGCACTGCTTGTTTGCCTTTCTTACTGCTGCCGTATTAAGGGCTCTTTCGGGGTCAGCAAAATAAACATTTTTGTTACTGGATTTGGCATATCGAACACGCATCGGACAGCTTGCCAGGCTCTGCCATGCGGGCGCTATATTCTCACTACTTTGTGGGGCTCTCTCAGAGGGGGTGGGTAGAATATTTATGGTAATTTGGAGAATGTCGCGGCGTCTGCTGTGCGGCCGCGCAGGAAAGCTGGTTTCTGCTCTGCCGGGTGTACCTGTGTCTTAGGCTCAAGCATTCCTGGGCTTGAAATACTCTCCTCTGAAGGGCGGGTCTCTGCAGGGCGGGTCCTTGTAGGCGGGTCTCTGCAGGGGCGGGTCCCTTGTAGGCTGGGTTTCTGACAAGCTGGGCTGGAGACTGGATTAATCTGTGGGCTGGAGATTGGATTAATATGCTGGGGGGAGATCTTACCAGCTGCAGAGTGTTTCATTTCCTTGTCATTATTATCAAGGAAATGAAAATCAAACTTTAATGAGATATCATCTCACTAGTGGGAATGGTATATATGTAAACTTTTGAAATAAGCTTGCCTAGGGAAAAAGCAGTTTTCTTTTCTCAAGACAAAAGAAGTGAAGGGTTGGAGTGATAGTACAGTGGGTAGGGCATTTGCCTTGCATGCAGTCAACCCTAGGTATGATCCTGGCATCCCATATAGCCCCCAAGAACTACCAGTAATATTCCTGAATGCAGAGACAGGAGCAACCCCTGAGCATCACTGGGTGTGATTGAAAAAACAAAACAAAAAGACAAAAGAAGTGAAAATACGGTTGTGGACATTTCTGAATTCTCCCTTGAGGGTTCCAGAAGGTCACCAACCAGTGACATACTGCTCATTAGATTTCCATATGCCTCTATTTCTTTAATATTTCGTGATATGAGCAAGTATTTTTCTGTACTCCTGTATCAGATCACATGCTAAATATTGCCAAAAACATTTGCTTAAGAACACTCTGAGAACTATGAGTGAATTTTCCTATAAAAAAAAAATAGTCGCACTTATTCTCAAGCGAAATTTTTTGTTTAATGTCATTTGTAGCCATGTTTTTTAAAAAAAATCTCCACATCTAATTTAAATGCTCAAGTAATTGTTAACATTGCTATATACTATTTAACTACTTTTTATTTTCATAACAAGGCTATGGTAAGAATATGTAAAAGAAAGAGTATAAATGTTACTGAAATAAACTTAAATATGTTGAGAGAATTTCTCTGATGAATGGCAGATGATCAATAACTTACATTGCCTTTTACATATTGTAAATACGAGAGCATCATAATTTTATAAAACAAATTAGCCTTTATCCACTTTGAGCAGTGAGCTCATTTTTAATAATACATTTGTGGGGAGAGATCTAAGAGATGATACAAAGAGGAAGGCACTTGTCTTGCACAGGGAAGACCCAGGCTTTATCTTCAGCAACCAAAAGTTCCCCAAAGTATCCTTGAACACAGAACTAGAAGTAAGTCCTGATCACAGTCAATAAAGCAAAACAAAAAAATGAATATTTTGAGGAAAGTCCCCTAAAATTTTTGAGTAAACTGATTTTTAAGTGTTATGAAATGATCGCCATTAAAAAAATCATAGTCACAATCAGGTAAAGTACTAAATAATTAAATAATGTTAATTAATTAAAATATTAAATGGTGTAAAATATGCCAGGAGTAATTCCTGAGCAAAGAGCCAGGAGTAACCCCATAGCAACACCGGGTGTGACCCAAAAAAGCAAAAGAAAATATCGTGTGAAATAATTAAATTATGCTCCAATTATAATTATAATTTCACTTGGAACATACTAATTTTTTGTTCATTTTTGGGATCACAAGTGAAGCTTTGGAGTTGCTCCTAGTTCTGCACACAGGAATTACTCCTAGTGGGGCTTGGGGACCTTATGGGATATCATCAAACCAGGTATCAAACCAGGGTCAGTTGAGTGCAAAGCAAATGCCATACCCACTGTACTATGGCTCTAGCCACATACTGAATATTTTGATGAACATATCAACAAAATTTCTGTGTACCAATAAATCTTTCCTTTTCCTTGCTACTTCAGTTTCTTAGTTGCACTTGATCTTGTTGATGCTTTGACATCCTTTAGGATGAGCAGTGGAGGACAGACATCTCTTTGTTGGCACTATTGGCATTTCTCATTCCTCCCAATATCCATTCCTTTTATGTGGCTTGTAAGTAATAAGTACTCATCATTGCAATAAGGGATTTCTAGAGTTTTCTGGTTGTCCTTGGCAACTTGATAGCACTTATTTTGTTAATTTGCTACTCTTCATAACTTCCCTCTTTCCTTACTCATAAAATTCATTGTATCAGTGTCACAGAGTTGATAACACTCCAGATGCTCATTCTCACAGAGATTTATAAAAGACTGATGGATAAAAATAATTTTATTATTCAAACTAGCTATTTGTGTCAGATACATTCTTCACAGTGAATTTTTATGAGCTTGTATTATATATCCTTAAATATAAGCTAAATTATATAACTAACAGTTAACATTGTCTTTGATGTCTTTATATACCACTATAAAAAGAAATTTCTCTATAATTCTGTCTTAATATATTTATCCATGAATAAACTTTTATTAGATTGTAGTACAACTAGACTTGAAATAGAGGGTAAGTTTTTTTCTTTAATAGTATCTTAACATATTATTGAAGATGTGTTTGGGTTATATGGTAGCTATGAGCAAGTCTTCTCTCTTAATTCTCTTTTCAAGTTTAATTTTCTCATTTTTGACATATACTTTATGTTATATATGTCAATAACATTTCTCTACTGGTATTCCATATATCCCTTGTATAAATCTTAAAGTTTGCATTCCAGTAGCCAATATTATTTCCAAAACAGTACATATAGAGAGAGTAAATTTCATCTCTTTCTGTGGTTTCTTTCCTTTAATTATAGCATAATACTAGAGATTATACATATAATTTTTACTTACTCACTTGTTAAGTAAATAAAAATGTTTCTGCTCATCCTCCTGAGCCAAACTAAGCACTACATGTCACTACATATCAAGACTCCCAGTATCCTTATGATTCCTGTGCCCTTCAGTTTGTCTTATTAAAGAGTAGCATTAATAATAAACAACATAACAAATGCAAAACAATGTGATTACTCATGTCCATCTCCTTTGTTCTTATAGCTAATTTATCACCCAGATAGTCAATATCTTTTGGGTCATCTACTTCTTGCTGAAAACATAAAATTAAGTGGCAATGGCAGTAATTTAGATATATAAATATATTAAA
>JAJIBD010015138.1:0-19706 GCA_021461705.1 Cryptotis parvus
GGCAAATAAAACCCCACTGCATGAGGTTCCTTTTTTTATTCATTTTCCCAATAATATTGTTTTATTAAACATGCTCTTTGAAATACATATGAAATATAAATATTATTTGGGAATTTTTTGGTATTAAGGTAATGTGCTTTTTATATATATTTTTTTATTTCCCAAATTATTTTCTTTTTCTTTTTTTTTTTTTTTTGCTTTTTTGGGTCACACCCGGCAATGCTCAGGGGTTACTCCTGGCTCTGCACTCAGGAATTACTACTGGCGGTGCTCAGGGGACCATATGGGATGCCGGGGATCGAACCCGGGCCAGCATAGGCCAGCCGCATGCAAGACAAATGCCCTACTCGCTGGGCTATCGCTCCGGCCCCTGTTTTCTTTTATATATATATATATATATATATATATATATATATATATATATATATAAAAGTAGAATTTATTTCAGATTATTTTAATACCCCAAAAATAAGTCCTTTCCTTTTTTATTCTTTTTGTACTTAAAAAATTAATCAATCGATCAGTTAATTAATTAATTGATCGATCGATTGATTGATTAATTGATTGATTAACAATTACAAAGTTCATATTTGGGTTTTGGTTATGCAGTGTTTTTTTTTTTTTTGCCTTTTTTGGGTCACACCCGGCAATGCTCAGGGGTTTCTCCTGGCTCTGCATTCAGGAATTACTCCTGGCGGTGCTCGGGGGGACCATATGGGATGCCGGGGATCGAACCGGGCCAGCCTGGCTGGCGCGCGTGCAAGGCAAACGCCCTACCCGCTGGGCTATCGCTCCGGCCCCTTGGTCATACAGTGTTACCAAATTATTTTCTTTATTTTAAAAATATTTTTTAAAATATTTTATAAATTTTGGGGGAGAGGGCAATTCTCAGGAATTTGTCCTGTCTCTGCATTCAGGAATCACTCCTGGCAGTTCTCAGAGTACCATATGGGATGCCAGGGATCGCACCTTGGTTGACTGCATCCAAGGCCGGTGCCTAACCTGCTGGATTATTCTCTCTGGCCCTCAATATTTTAATTTTTGGACAAGTAATTTATATATAATGGTGTATTTTATGTATTTCTTTGAATATAACATGGGACACGGAATATGAAAGACAAAAAAGTAAACAAATACACTAACGATAGTCTATGGATATTATAATATACAATACTAATATCAGTAGCATTTAAGGTTTGTTCTTGGTTTCAAATAAAAAAAATAATATCTTAGATAAATAGGAACCAAGAGGCACATCTGGGAACTACCTTCTCCCCTTCTTTTTAACCAGTTTTCTTGGTTAAAAAGATGCTTTGTATTACTATTAATTCCTATATATTTGGATATATATGTATAAGGAGACATACAGATATAATCTATTTGGGTGCATAACTTAAAAATCCTAATATTTCTCTCTGTTTACAACTAGCATGGACATACGTCGGGAAGTTATATGTCATCAAAGAAGAGTCAACATAACAAAAAGTTTAAGAGTAAAGAATATGATGAGTATAGTACCTACAGAGTGATGACAACTTTGGTAACTACAGTGATGATAACTTTGGCAACTATAGTCAAGAAACAGAGGAAGATTTTGCCAGTCAGCTGAAGCAATACAGACAAACTAAAGACACTTCAAATACTGCTTTTGGATCATCATATTCCTAAGGAATCAAGCAAAAAACAAAGAATGAAGGGAGTTCATCCAGGTAAGTTTGAAATTGTCAGCTAGATTTTAATTTTTTTGCTTTTTGGTTTCACACCCAGTGATTCTCAGCAGTTACTCCTGGTTCTTCACTCAGGAATTACTTCTGGTGGTCCTTGGGGAACCAGACAGCATGCCAGAGATCAAATCTGGATGGGCCACGTGCAAGGCAAACGCCCTGCCTGCTGTACTGTTACTCTGCCCCCCCTTTTTTTTGTTTGTTTGTTTTTTTTTGTTTTTGGGTCGCACCCCGGTGACATTCAGGGGTTACTTCTGGCCCTGCACTCAGGAATTGCTCCTGGCGGTGCTCAGGGGACCAAATGGGATGCTGGGGATCGAACCCGGGCTGGCACAGGCTGGCCACGTGCAAGGCAAACACCCTACCCGCTGGGCTATCACTACTGCCCCAGTACAGAAACCTTTTAATTTGATAGAATTAGGTTTATCTTTAGTTTTATTTATTTGGGCAATGGCATTAAGTCATTGAAAGTTCCTCTAGATTTAATGTCATGAAGGATTCTTCCTATGTTTTCCTGAATTTAATTTATGGATTTAGGTTTGATACAGAGTTATTTGTTCCATTTGAAATAGTCTTTTTTGGGGGCCGGAGCAATAGTCCAGTGAGTAGGGCGTTGCCTTGCATGCTGCGACCTGGGTTCGATCCCCAGCATCCCCATATAGTCCCCCGAAGCACCGGCCAGAACTCCTGAGCATTGCTGAGTATGACCCAAAAAGCAAAAAAAAAATAAATAAATAAAATAGTCTTTTGTGCATGGTGTAAGGTGTGGTCTGAGTTTATTTTTTATATGTGGCTAATCAATTGAAGAAACTTTCTTTGCACCGCATTATATTCTTTTTTTTTTTTTTTTTTTTGCTTTTTTTTGGGTCACACCCGGCAATGCTCAAAGGGCTACTCCTGTCTCTGCACTCAGAAATTACTCCTGGTGGTGCTCGGGGACCATATTGGATGCCAGGGATCAAACCTGGGTTGGCTGCTTGCAAGGCAAATGCCCTACCCACTGTACTATCGCTCCCGCCCCACCACATGATACTCTTAGTTCTTCTGTCAAAGTTTAGATGTCCATATACCTGCAGACTGTTTGCCTGCCCTCAATTCTATTTCTTTGGTCTGAGAGTCTATCTTTGTTCCACACTGTCATTTTTATTTTGTTTTGGGGGCCATACCTGGTGGTGACTAGGGCTTACACTTGGCTGTGCACTCAGCAATCATTTCTTGGTGAGTTTGGGAAACCATATGGGGTGCCTGGGATCAAACCTGCGTAGGCAGCATATGAAGCAACTACCTCACACTCCCGACTCTTGCTCTGGCCCCCTAACCACATTGTCCTGATTCACTTAGGGCTCACATACACAGGACAGAGCTGCTACCTGCTCTCCCTGTGCTCAGATGATCACGGGGCTCGGGAGGGAAGGCAGGTTCTAACCCTGACCCGCCATCCCAGCAGAGCCTCTCAAGAAGCCGGAGGAACCCCCCACACCATGAGGGCCGCCATTTTCCACATCCGGACTTCCCGAACTTTTAATATAATGTTGGGGAAAGAAAAGCCCTCCCCCTTTTCTCCCCTAGGATTGCTTTATATATTGCTTTTTATGGAATTGCTTTATATAGGGTTTTATTACTCCATCTAAGTTTCCACAGCATTTGGTATGTGTCTTTAAAAAATGTCATGGGCAAAAAAAAAAAAGAAAGGGGGCTGGAGCGCGATAGCCCAGCGGGTAGGGGACATTGCCTTGCTCGCAGCCTGGCCATGCCGGCCGGCCCGGGATCCCGGGCATCCCATATGGTTCCCCGAGCACTGCCAGGAGTAATTCCTGAGTGCAGAGCCAGGAGAAAGCCCTGAGCATTGCCGGGTGTGACCAAAAAAGCAAAAAAAAAAAAAAAAAAAATCATGGGCAAAGACATTTTTGGCCCACTCCAAGTTGATACCCGAATAGGAGATATTCATGGGCTGTGGAGTGCAGTGGGTGAAGGCACTTGCCCTGCACACGCACTAACGAGTTTGGATTCCTGCCACCCGATGACTTTCTAAGCACCACTAGGAGTAATTCCTGAGTATAGAGCCAGGAGTAACTCCTGGGTGTCACTGGATACGACCCAAAAACTTTTTTTTTTTTTTTTTTTTTTTTGCTTTTTGGGTCACACCCGGCAATGCTCAGGGGTTACTCCTGGCTCTGCACTCAGGAATTACTCCTGGCGGTGCTCAGGAGACCATATGGGATGCCGGGGATCGAACCCGGGCCGGCACAGCCGCCGCCGCATGCAAGGCAAACGCCCTACCCACTGGACTATCACTCTGGCCTCCAAAAACTTTTTTAAAAAGTACCAAATTATAACAATACTGTAAATTTCTGTGAAAATACAGGTATCTCAAAATCCTTATCAACACTGTTCTTTGAGGTGAAAATTTGTATGCTGCCAGTAAATTTTATATTGCTTTTAGTGAATTAAACTTTTTCATAGTTTATTGGGTGATTAATAAGTGTAGTGTCATTAATAGAAAACTAATAGAAAACCTATTAGTTCAGTATGACTTTTTTTTTTTTTTTTTTTTTGCTTTTTGGGTCACACCCGGCGATGCTCAGGGGTTACTCCTGGCTCTGTACTCAGGAATTACTCCTGGCGGTGCTCGCGGGGACCATATGAGATGCCGGGATCGAACCTGGGCAGGCATGGGCCAGCTGCGTGCAAGGCAAACGCCCTACCTGCTGGGCTATCGCTCCGGCCCAAGTTCAGTATGACTTTTTATAAAACCAGATGCTACTTTTATTAGCTCACTATTTTATTACATGATATTTATCATTAGTATTTTTCCCATGCCATAAATCAAACCTAGAACCTAACACTTGTAATTTGTATATTTCTGGTTTTGTGCCATATCCAGCAGTGCTCAGGGCTTCCTGGCCTTGTGCTCAGGGATTACTCCTGGTAGAGCTCAGGGCACCATATGTTGTATGTGGATTGAACTTGGGTTAGCCTCATGCAAGGCAAGTGGCTTAATCTTTGTCTATCTTTTTGTCTCTGATTTGTATCTTTTTAGATATTTTTATGTACAGAGATTTTCAAAATAAAAGATAAGTGTAAATTATACTAGTATTTTTTTTTTTTTTTTGCTTTTTGGGTCACACCCAGCGATGCTCAGGGGTTACTCCTGGCTCTGCACTCAGGAATTACTCCTGGCGGTGCTCAGGGGACCATATGGGATGCCGGGGATCGAACCGGGCCCGGCATGGACCGGCCACGTGCAAGGCAAATGCCCTACCCGCTGGGCTATCGCTCCAGCCCCTAGTATTTTTATCTACACCAAATTGTCAGTTTTACTCAGTTTTTCTATAAATTATTAACTAGTATCTAGTGTCTTCCTTAGAGGTGAATATGATTTTTATTGCCCTAAAAACGGAAAGGCTTTGGGGTACAGTAACATTGTATACCTAAAAATTAAGAACATTAGCACTGTTATATACCATGTTACCTCAATAACTTTTTAAAAATCCATATTAATTTTGTATTCTAATGAAATCAAAAGGTTAAATTAGAGTTTTCTTCTCCAACCATGTGTGTTCTTGTTTCTTTTTTTTTTTTTTTTTTTGGTGGTGGGGGTGGTGTGGGATTTTTCAATTTCTTATTTTGTTTTAAATTTTATTATATCACCATGAGATAGACAATTACAAAGCTGTTCATGATTGGGTTTAAGTCATACAATGTTGCAGCACCCATCCCTGCTGCCAGTGCACATTTCTGGTTTGGGATTTTTGGGCCACATTATCTACAACCACATGTATATATGGCTCAGATATTCTTATTTCTTGTCTTCATAACAATGTTGACATTGTTAATATTCTGAAAGACACCAAAGGAGGCGAGAGGATTAGCCCAGGAGTTGAGCTTGGGGCTGCATTTCTCAACTAAGGGTACTGCGGGTTGCTAAGATATTCCAAAGGGGCCACTTGTGAAACTGGGTGAATGGGAGGACATAGCACATGTCTTGGGGCCAACTAGAAATACGCGAGCTATTCAGCAAGAGGTTGAGAAACGCTGGCTTAGCGCATCTGCCTTGCAAGTGTATGATACATTCAAATCTGTGTCTCGTATGGGCTGAATGTGGTCCTGGCGGTTCTGTTGTTGAACTTAGCTGCTCCTCTCTGATTCCCAGTGCCTCAAGCGATACCCACCTGTCTCCTGTATGTAAACATAACAAAAGGGTTTGGTCCTTGCCGAGCTCTGCATGTGTGAGGAAATGTGAACTCAGGCGAGCACTATGTGAGCACCACACACAACCCACAATCACAGCTTTCTTCTCCAGCTAAGAAAATAAGCTGCTGTGAGCACAAGAGCAAACACTGCACTGGAGGGATTCAGGCTGAATATGTGACCCCCACAACCTGCTGTGCAACTCCCAGCCAGTGTCATGGTTTAGGGGAAATATCTGAGCACCCATATCTGGTGCTACACATAGAGCACCAGATAGGTACACATGTAGCCCCGGTCATTGCTGTAGTAACATCAGTAGTGATGGGAAGGGGCCAAAGGGGAGGGGATAACATAAGAAAAGAATATGAATATCAGGAACTAAAATGGTATTTATTTATTGAATCTAAAGGGAAAGAACAGTGACATGTATATTATTAAAATATGCTATTTCTAATAGGCTAATAGGTATGCTGTTTTTATATAATATTTGAAGTACATTTTAACTTTTTTAGGTGTTGAACAAAGGGTCAAAAATTTTAATACTGGCCGTGGACGTGGTTTGCCGAAGAAAATCAAAGCGCAAAGACCGAGCAGGAAGAACCAGTAAAGGGCCTAATGCTTTTTCAGGAACGGATGACTTTCAAGAGGTACTAGGGATTTATGTGTAATGAGGAGAGGAACTTTGCCATCATACAAACTGGTTGTTTGCAAAGAAAATGCAGTTGATTTAATGTCATTTTTCTAATAAATGAAAAATTTCCAGTTCAAATCAAACGAGTATAAACTTCTCCACAAGAATTGCTGTTTTAATTTGTAGTGATACTAATAAAGAGATGCTATAACCTCAAAATAAGTAACCTCAAAATAAAATTGGTATGTTTGAAACACCTGAGGATAAAATTGTCTGAGGTTCGAGTGGTAGCTCAGCAGGCTGGATGGAGCATTTGCTTTGTGTGCACTGGGCTCGGGGTTGGTCTCTGCTACCGTGAGGTTCTCCAGGCACTCCTGAAGTGCCTGGAAGCTCCCTGAGCACTGCCGGGTTTAAGTTCCAAACAAAATGAAATGATAAGTAGCTAGCTGACTAGAAAATGTCTGAAAACAAAAATAGTGCTCTATGAGTTCTCTGAGTCTCTGGACCAGCATACCTGGGCTGGATTGAGGAAGAAATTGCTGCAGGGTGGGTGTCGATGATCCGGGCTGTGATGGGCTGGTCGGCTGGGTGGAGTTCTGAAGAGAAGGAAGTCCGGATATGGAAAATGGCGGCACCCATGGAGTGGGTGGGGGGGTCGTCTGGCTGGTTGTGAGGTTCTGCTGGGGTGGTGGGCCAAGGCTAGAACCCACCATGCCTCCCGACTGCCTCATGAACGGCTGGGCACAGGGAGAGCAATTTTCCACATCCGGACTTCCCTCTCTTCAGAACTCCACCCAGCCGACCAGCCCATCACAGCCCGGATCATCGACACCCACCCTGCAGCAATTTCTTCCCTCAATCCAGCCCAGGTATGCTGGTCCAGAGACTCAGACATGGGGCAGAGCGGTTCCTTGCTCTCCCTGTGCCCAGCCGTTCATGAGGCAGTCGGGAGGCAAGGTGGGTTCTAGCCTTGGCCCACCACCCCAGCAGAACCTCACAACCAGCCAGAGCGACCCCCCCCCACCCACTCCATGGGTGCCGCCATTTTCCACATCCGGACTTCCCTCTCTTCAGAACTCCACCCAGCCGACCAGCCCATTACAGCCCGGCTCGCGCGCATAGCGGCAGCAGCAGTTCATCAATAAATGCTTTATTTGGAGGTGTTTAAATAATATGCCTCCAGCACGGCAAGCCTAGCAAGCTGCTCGTGTTGTATTTGACATGCCAAATGCCAGTAACAATTATTTTAGGTCATTCCCATGACCTAATATAATGGTTTGAGGCTCTTTATGTTCCTGTAGCAAGCCGATGCCCTTTGCTCTACTGGCATGAGACAGGACATATGGAGATATTACTGGTGCCCGCTCTAGCAAATAGATGATTAACGGGAAGATCGTGATCGTGATCGTGATGAGTTCTCTGTGGTGCTTCTCATATGAGTCATCTTCCACCGAAAATAGCAATAAGGGTGAGGGGTGAAAGGCAGGGAAACAGGGCACATTGGTGTTTGCACTGGTGCAGACCCAGTCATGAACAGCTTTGTAATGGTCTAGTGCACAGTGAATCAATGGAAAAATAAAGTTAAAAAGGAAATAGTAATAAGGTACTAATAGCTCAGTATGCATCATGGCCAGGAGAACTACTACAGATCAGTTTATGTTTATATGATTGATTTTATATAAATGGTTTATATAGTTGATTTTATATAAATAGCTTATATCATTGATTTCTTACAAATATATACTAAAGTGAATTGAACTCTGAACATTTGCATTTTATTCATTCATTCATTCGTTCGCTTCATTTATTTATCTATCTATCTATCTATTTATTTATTTATTTATTTTTGGGTCACACCCATCAATGCTCAGGGGTTACTCCTGGCTCTGCACTCAGGAATTACTCCTGGCGGTGCTCAGGGGACCATATGGGAAGCGGGGATCGAACCCGGGCGGGATGGGCCAGCCACATGCAAGGCAAATGCCCTACCCACTGGACTATCGCTCCAGCCCCGACATTTGCATTTTAACTTTGTATTGATTACAGTGGTTCAGTTCCTAATATTTTTGCCCTATTCCAGTAAAATTTGATTAAATTCTACAGAATAAAAAATGTATTATTAAAAACTGAGATGTTAAGTGAGAACAAATGGATAATATAATTTAAAATGTTTTGTTTCCTATCCCTGGATTTAAGATACTTTCTTATGGAGATGTTACTGGTGCCCGCTCGAGCAAATCGATGATGAACGGGAAGACAGTGATACAGTGAATGTTCTACTAAGTGTACTATTTAGGGAAATGCCAATAGATATGATCTAAAAGTAAAGCAATCAGACACTACTTTGTAAAATATAGTACATGTTCCTCTACTCTTGGAGATTCTCACTAAGTATCAGTGCATTAAAGACTGAGCAAGTTAAGCACAAAAAAGCCTGTTTTGCATCATACAACCCATTATTTTCCAAATGAATTTGATTAGGAGCTCATTATTTCATATACACCTATTAACAGTCACTAATCATTTTCAGTTTCATGGAATGACAGCTTTTTTTTTCTGTTCTTTTTTTTCTTTGTGGAATGACAGCTTTGGAAAGAGGTTCATAATTTATGAAATATTATATCCTAGCTGTCTGTCTTGACAGTTATCAGTATCACTTGTATCACTTGTCTTCCTGTTGTTCATCAGTTTGCTCAAGCAGGCACCAGTAACATCTCCATACGCCCTGTCACATGCTAGTGACCCTCATGGTGTTCCTCTGGCTTCTTGTGAGGCTCTGCTGGGAAGGCGGGCCAGGGCTAGAACCTGCCTTCCCTCCTGGGCGCCTCATGATCAGCTGGGCACAGGGAGAGCCGGTAGCAGCTCTGCCCCCATGTATCCACTTATCAGTCACTTCTTCACTTGTCTTCCCGTTGATTATTGATTTTCTCGAGCAAGCACCAGTAACATCTCCATAAGTCCTGTCACATGCTAGTGTAGCCCAAGGGCATCTGCTCGCTCCAGGAACATAAAGAGCTTTAAACCATTCCATCAGGTCGTGGGAATGAGGTCTATAATTGTTACTGGTATTTGGCATATCAAATACGACACGGGTAGCTTGCCAGGCTCCCGTGTGGGTGATCCAGTTATCCACTCCTTCAATATTCAGTGCTTACACTCTATACCTAGAGTGACAGTAAGATGCTTGTAAGATGCTCGGCTTGCATGTGGCTGACCTGAGTTCAGTCTCCAGCACCATATATGGCCCCCCAGTCCCACCAGCAGTAATCCCTGAGCACCACTGATGTGCCCCTATTCAATAAGACCCCCAAAAGCTAAGAACTTTTAGCAAAGCATGGCTTTGAGCTTTAATCAATTTAATCTGTAAAATAAAAGTGCAATATTAAATTATTTCATACCTCATTAAGCACTATTACATTTTAGATATTTGCACATTGGTACTGTATACCTAAACCATCTTTATGTCTTCTTCATGCAGCAGATTGAGAATATTTTTCCTTTTCCTTATTAAAGTTAAAATGTTAGGGGCCGGAGTGATAGTCCAGCGAGTAGGGCATTTGCCTTGCATGCAGCTGACCGGGTTCGATCCCTGGCATCCCATATGGTACCCTGAACACTGCCAGGAGTAATTCCTGAGTGAAAAGCCAGAGTAACCCCTGAGCGTCACCGGGTGTGACCCAAAAAGAAAAAAAAAAAAGTTATTGACTATTTTGCTGTATTTTCTTTTTTTTTTTTTTTTTTTTTTTTTTGGGTCACACCCGGCGATGCTCAGGGGTTACTCCTGGCTCTGCGCTCAGGAATTACTCCTGGCGGTGCTCCGGGGACCATATGGGATCCCGGCCGGCCGCGAAGCCGGCTAGCGTGCAAGGCAGGCGCCCTACCCGCTGGGCTATCACTCCGGCCCCTATTTTGCTGTATTTTCTATTGTGAGAGGTTTCTTCAGTGGTTCCTAAAACAAACTGAAAAGCTCCATAGCCTAAGGAAGTAGCTCATGTTCAGGAGTGATCTGGGTCGTCCCATCTCCACTGGAATGGACATCCTAGTTTTATTCTAGGCCAGCAGAGCCTAACATAGATCTGTTTCTGTTGTAGCTTTTTCAGATACTATAATAAGATATCCCCAAATGCCAGATAAATTTAGGGATACCCGTGACAATATCAGCTTTCTTTAAAACCCAATGCTGGTCACAAAACAAGCAAACATATTGGTGGAATTTAAAAACATTTATTTTGTTAGCCAAAAACTCAGCTTTTTATTCTTTATAGTTGTTAAATTTTCTAAAAATTCTTTTTCATGTAGATCCTATTTTTTTTCTTTTTATGCTAAAAAAAAATTTGGGAGGGCTTTCTGGCTCATACCCAGTGGTGCTCAGGGCTTCTGGCTCTGCGCTCAGGGATCACTCGTGGCAGGGGTCAGGGGGCCATATAGGTACTTGAGATCAAGTCTGGGTCATCTATATGCAAGGCAGGCACCAAATCCATTATATACTCTGTCCAGCCACTATTTATAAAGTATTGGGGCCGGGCCATAGCCCAGCGGGTAGGGCGTTTGCTTTGCACACGGCCGGCCTTTGCCGGCCTGGGGTTCGATCCCCCGCATCTCATATGGTCCCCTGAGCACCGCCAGGAGTAATTCCTGAGTGCAAAGCCAGGAGGTAACCCCTGAGCGTCGCCTGGTGTGACCCAAAAAAGAAAAAGTATTTTATGTGCTTTTTTTTTTTTTTTGGGTCATACCCAGCAATGCTCAGGGGTTTCTCCTGGCTCTGCACTCAGGAATTACTCCTGGCGGTGCTCAGAGGACCATATTGGATGCCGGGGATCGAACCCCGGCCTTGCCGCCGTGTGCAAGGCAAACGCCCTACCCGCTGGGCTATCGCTCGGCCCCATATTTTATGTGCTTTCATTCCTTAAGTTCTAACATAATACGTCTTCAAGAATAAATACATTTGGTGGGAGGTCACATCTGATGGTGCCCAGGGGGTCACTCCTGACTGCACTCAGATCACTCCTGGCAGTGGTCAAGGAAACATGGGATGCCAGGAATTGAATCCAGGTTGACTTTGCAAGGCAAGTGACCTTCCCACTGTACTATCTCTCCAACCTTGAGTAAATTTTTTTTAATAATGTAACTTCATGAATTTGCATATCATTCCAACTTTAGTACATGGGCTGCAGAAGCGAGCCCATGTACTAAAGTGATCAAGATAGATTGGTTTTCTCTCCCTCCATCTTACTCTTAATTACTGCTTTCTTGAATTGTGTTCCTCAGAGATGGTATAATATAGTGTGAAGAGCTCTATCTATACTCTTCCAGCATGTGACTTTGGTATGTTGCAGTCTAATCTCCTGTTTCTCTATTTGTCCAAAGGAAGTTCTGAACTAGATTACTTCTATTTTTTTCAGGTCCTGTAAGAGCTAAGAGTGTAGAGGACTTTATGGTTCTGTAGGTTCAAACATAATACAATCTTCATAACCTCATTTTTCTAAGATTTTGTTGAAGTTGCTTTAGATATTTTAAAGTTTCCTAGTTATGAATGCGGAGATAGTTTCTACTTACTTAAAACAAACTGGACTAAGAAAAAAATACCAACCCCCTGCCCCCCCACAATCCTATTAAAACAATGAGCATATCATTAGATAGAAGTGTGTTATGAATATAAAAAATTCTTGCTGTGTTTCCAAAGGTTATTAAGCTAGAACAATTGCCTCAAAGGTGAATAAAACTAAAACGATTGCCTGCTTATTTTACTTATTTAACATTGCAAAGTTATAATCCTCTTTTGCAGTGCATATAACTTAACTGCCTGTTTTTTTTTATTTTATTTTTTTTTTTTTTTTGCATTTTTTTGCCTGTATTTTTTTATTATTTTTTTATTTTTATTTTTTTTGCATTTTTTTGCCTGTATTTAATGCTCAGTTCTAGGTTGGTATTAGCCCTTTTCGACCGTTAACTGCCTGTTTTATTACAGCCACAGTTCTTTCATCAGAAGACATAAGCGAGCTAGTCATTCATAGCTGTTTATTCTGAATGAGCCTGGAAGTATCACTTGTATCACTTGTCTTCCTGTTCATTGATTTGCTCCAGCAGGCTCCAGTAACATCTCCATCCTGTCTGGAGCTAGTGTAGCCCAAGGGCATCTGCTCACTCCAGGAACACTAAGAGCCTCAAAGCATTCGTTCAGGTCATGGGAATGAGGCTTATAATTATTACTGTTTTGGCATATCAAATATTTGAGCCTAGAAGTAGAAATGTTTATGAGTTCAATTTATATAACATAAGACATTCCAAATTATCCTATCAGGGTGTAATATGAAAAGAAATTTGATCCTGTATTTTTTCTAGGTTGTAGTTTGGGTATATTTATATATTTTTTTAAAGAACCTCAATTATTCATTCTTTTGGAATTCTTACACTTTTTTTTGGGGGTCACACCCAGTGATGCTCAAGGGTTCCTCCTAGCTCTGTACTCAGTAATCACTCCAGGAGACCATATGGGATGCCGAATATTGAACCCAGATTGGCCGCATGAAAAGCAAATGCTCTCCCCACTGTACTATCACTCCAGCCCCTTTTTTGGGTTTGTTTTTGTACAGTAACTGGCATTGTTCAGGTGTTTTTTCTAGCTTAGGGCTTGGAGGTCACTTATGGTAGTGCTCAAGAGACCGTATGTGATGCCAAAAACAAACCTGGACCTCCAGCATGCAAAGCATGGCTTCCAATCCATTGATAGATTTCTCTGGGTCCCCCCCCACACACACACTTTTTCCCAAATTCTTGCAGTAAAAGTATGTATTCTGAGCACTAAGGACTAAATTTAAATCTAGCTATCTCTTACCTCAAATGTTCCCTGTGAGAGAGTGTCCTGTTTTCAATATATTTACTTTCTTCTAGCAATATGAGGGCAAAGGTGAAACTGAAATCAAGTGATCCTTGCAAATACTTTATTTTTACTCCTGAGATGTGCAAGTCACATACAGGCCAGGTGCTTGAAAAACAGACTGTTACCATTAGGAAATCGTGACTACAGTTTGCGGGTCTAAGTTGCTAATAATACTCTCTTGATGGCACAGATTGAGACTGAGGAGGGCTAAGGAAGACAACTGTGGTATTTTTTTTCTTCCTTCACTTCTCTGGTTAGTAGTGTTGGGGTCTCTTTTGTTTAAAATTATGATTCTTTTCTTTATTTTTAAATATTTTATTGTTTCTATTGTAGAATAGCCCCCTCTCCAAATCACGATAACAAATTTTTATTTTTTTATTTATTTATTTTTTTTTGCTTTTTGGGTCACACCCGGCAATGCTCAGGGGTTTCTCCTGGCTCTGCACTCAGGAATTACTCCTGGCGGTGCTCGGGGGACCATATGGGATGCCGGGGATCGAACCCAGGCCGGCATGGGCCGGCCGCGTGCAAGGCAAACGCCTTACCCGCTAGGCTATCACTCCGGCCCCGATAACAAATTTTTAAAATGTCAAGGACTAGAGAGATAGCTTAGTGAGCTAGAATGTATACTTGCTTGCAAAAGTTCTTCCTTCAGTCTCCAGTGCCACGTGATTCCCTGATCACTAGTGGGAGTAAGTCCTCAAGCACCAGGTATAGCCATGAACGTGTTCTGCCGCCTTTTGTGCCATCTCCCTGGCTCTCCATGAGTTTTTAAATTACTGCTATCTATCTATCTATCTATCTATCTATCTATCTATCTATCTATCTATCTATCTATCTATCTATCTATCTATCTATCTATCTATCTTTCTTTCTTTCTTTCTTTCTTTCTTTCTTTCTTTCTTTCTTTCTTTTTCTTTCTTTCTTTCTTTCTTTCTTTCTTTCTTTCTATCTATCTATCTATCTATCTATCTATCTATCTATCTATCTATCTATCTATCTATCTATCTATCTATCTATCTATCATCTATCTATCTATCTATCTATCTATCTATCTATCTATCTATCTATCTATCTATCTATCTATCTATCTATCTATCTATCTATCTATCTATCTATCTATCTATCTATCTATCTATCTATCTATCTATCTATCTATCTAATCTATCCATCCTTTTTTTGGGTCACACCCGGCAGTGCTCAGGGGTTTATCCTGGCTCTGCACTCAGGAATTACTCCTGGAGGTGCTCGGGGGACCATATGGGATCCGAGGATTGAACCCGGGTGGCACAGACCGGCCACATGCAAGGCAAACGCCCTGCCCGCTGACTATCGCTCCGGCCCGACTGCATATTCATTTAAACCCTCATAAGGTGTTTAATCTTCTACTTTGTGATGTGCAAAAGTAATTTCTAGGTTTCTGTTTTACTGTATGACTCATTATCATACAGTATTGTTTTTGTGAATACGTCTTTGTGCTCCTTTCTGATAATTCATTTGGAATAATCCTGATAAGTGAAAATTCTGTCAGTTTTTTTGTTTCTTACATCAGTTATGCTCAGGAGTTTCTCCCGACTCTGCACTCGGGAATTACTTGTGGTGGTGCTCAGGGGGCCATTTGGGGCGCTGGGGATCAAACCTGGGTCAGCTCCATGCAAGGCAAATGCCCTACCCACTGCACTATCACTTTAGGTCCAGATTTTTTTTTGATTGAATCACCATGAGATAGACCATTACAAAGCTGTCCATGATTGGGTTTCAGTCATGCAGTGTTCAGCACCCATCCCTCCACCAGTGCCCATTTCCCAACACCCATGTCCCCAGTTTCCACACCCCCGCCCGCGATTGCAGGCACTTTCTCTCTCTCTCTCTCTCTCTCTCTCTCTCTCTCTCTCTCTCTCCCCCTCTCTCCCTGTATCTGTCTCTGTCTCTCTCTCCTTTTTAGCATTGTGGTGTGCAATACCAACATGAATATCCCTTTACAACTTTCAGTACTCAGTTCTCAAATAGAATTTTTAAGTCTTTAATAGCATCCTTAGATCTAATACATGAAAATATTATTCCTTTGCCAAAACTGAGAATTATTGTTAATTTTTTATACTTACCACGATTAGGCATACTCATTAAAATAGAAGTAGGGATCTTTTGGAAAAGTGTTAATTTAGAAGCGTACATCTTTCCAATAAGTGAATAGGATCGGAATGTCTAAAATTGGCTATGTTTAATGGTGACTTTCTAGATACATTTGACTGTATAATTTAATGTCTAATATTTTGTGTGTTTTATTTAATTTTTTTCTTGCAGTATAGTAAACCAGGGAAAAAGTGGAAGGTTATGACTCAGGAATTTATTAATCAGCACACCGTGGAACACAAAGGAAAACAAATCTGTAAATATTTTCTGGAAGGGAGATGTATTAAGGTAAATTTATAGGGGTGTCACAGCCATTTTAGCCTCGAAAATAGTCTATAATTTAAATTCTATGGGGTGATTTTTTTCAATTTCATAAATACTGGTCTGCAAACTTTATAAAACTGGTACTGCATAGTATGTGATGCATGGAAATATTTTATATCTGCTATTTAAATATATTTTGGGAAAACAGAAATTTATTTAACAATGCTGTAATGAGTACTATTCCAAGTAGACCTCTTACCTAAATAGTCAAATCTTCATAGTGATCTGGTAAAGCAACTACTTTTTATTAGCTTGGCAGCACCGTGCTATGATTTTAAATAAATCCCCAGAGTAACTCACCTAGAAATTCTGGTGGAATCCAGGCAGTGTCTTTTGTTGAAGTCCTGATCTTTGCTGCCTCTCTGTACATAGCCACATCCACTGTCTTGGGGATTGATTATTGAAGTATTAAACGTACAGACCAAAGGCAAAATTGCATGGCTCTACCATGAAGCACCATTGAAGAAATTTTATTTTTTCTTTCTCTTCTTTTTTAAACAGGGAGATCAGTGTAAATTTGATCATGATGCAGAATTGGAGAAGAAAAAAGAGATCTGCAAATTTTACTTACAAGGGTATTGTACCAAAGGAGAGAATTGCATTTATATGCATAATATCCTTAGTCATTTATCTAAAATATTATTTTTTCCTAAA
Organism: Cryptotis parvus; assembly: GCA_021461705.1. NCBI lineage: Eukaryota > Metazoa > Chordata > Mammalia > Eulipotyphla > Soricidae > Cryptotis > Cryptotis parvus. Next base: position 16,538 of record JAJIBD010015138.1, read on the forward strand.
TCAGTCTTTTAAATTTTTATTTTATTAAAACACTATACTTTGTAAAGTTGTTTGTAGTTAAATTCTAGACATACAGTGTTCCAGCATCAGTTCCACCACCAGCATCACCCTCCACCTCTGTCCCTGTGTTCCTTCCCTAGCCCCACCCTCACCCTCTGACCCCTCCATCTCACCCTGTCACCAGATAGGCACCTTTTAAAGTTTGGTTACTGAGATTTGGGTCTCACATTTTCGTGTTAGTGTCTCTGTTATTTGGTTGTTTAACTATTCCTCTCCTTTATACCACCATGTATTCCCCACACCTGTTTTCTTTTCTCCTACTCCCATTGGTTTCTTCCTTCTCTGTCTCCTTATACTTTCAGTTAATCAAGGCTTTCCCCTCTTTAAAACTTTGCGTTCCTTCCTCTAGTTATTCTGTATACTACATATAATTGTGACCAGCCTGTATTTGTCCTTCTGTCTTACTTCATTTAACTGTGTAGTATCTAATTGCATGATTTAATCATTCCTTATAGCTATGTAGTTCCATCCATGTTGCATTGAGTTGCATGATGAAATCATTCTTTACAGCTGTGTAGTATTCCATTATATCTTCACTTCATGATTTCTTATCTTCTCTGGACACCTAGGATGATTTCATGTACTTCACTCCAGCAGTGCTGCAATAAATAATGGTGTGCATATGTCCTTTAGGTGAATGTTTTTTGTGACCTTGGCTCAGTTCACCCAGAAGTAAAATTGCTTGGTCTTATGTCAGCTCAGTTATTAATTTACTGAAAATCTACGTAGTTTCATGGTATAAGTCTTCCTCCTCTTTTGATGATTCTTAGGTATTTGATGCTTTTGGACACTATTTGATTGGGATTCTATTTGATTTCTTTCTCCTCTGATTCATTATTTGTGTATGAGAATCTGGCCAGTGTTTGTGCATTGACTTTGTGTACTGTAGTCTGTCACTGTGCTGTATTGGTTTATTATTTCTAGGAACTTTTTTGTGGGCTCGTTAGGCACTGCTATGTGTTTTAGCATGTCATCTGCAAATAATATTTGATTTTGTTATCTCTTCCAATTTGGATTCCCTTTATTTTCTTTTCTTGCCTGATTGCTGTTGCTAAGACTTCTGACACATGTTGAATAAGAGTAAAGACCAGGACAGTCTTGCCTTGTGCTTGATCTCGGTGAGAATGCTTTTAGTTTTTCACAATCTAGAATAACATTGGCTATGCACTTTTTAAAGATAGCCATTCCCATCTTGAGAAAGTTTCCTTACACCTTTATTTTGTTGAGGTTTTTTTTTTTATCATGAATGAATATTGGATCTTGTCAAAAACTTTCTCTGCATTGATCATATAAATTTTTCATATAATGATCATATAATTTTTATTTTCCCTTTTACTGATGTGGTATATTGTATTAATTGATTTGTGTATATTAAGCCACCCATGCACCCCTAGAATGAATCCCACTTGATCATGTTATATAATTTTTTTGATATGTTATTGGATTTGGTTTACTAAAGACTTTGTAGAGGATTTTTGTATCAATGCTAGTCAAGAATATTGGTCTGCAATGTCTTTTTTTAGAAGTGTCTCTGTCTGCTTTGGGTATCAGTGTAATGTTAGCTTTGTAGATGGTGTTAAGGATTCTTGTTTCTTTGATATTTTGGAAGAGTTTGCAGATCAAAAGCAGTAAATTCTTGAATATTTGGTAAAACTCACCAGTAAATCCATCTAGACCAGGGCTGTTGTTCTTGGGGGATTTTAAATTACTGATTCTAACTTAATCAGTAATTTAGAATAATCTCCCCATTCACAATAGCATGTGATTGGCTTGTTCAAGTTTCTCTTTTCCCTCATTCAAATTTGGGAGATTACATGTTTGTTTGTTTTTTTGTTTGTTGATTGTTTTTTTGGTTTTTGGCCCACACCCAGCAGTGCTCAGGACTCATTCCTGGCTGTGCGCTTAGGATCACTCCTGGCAGGGCTTGGGGGCACCATATGTTGGTACCAGGGCTCAAACTCAGGTTGAACACAGTGCTGGCAAATGCCCTGTCCACCATACTGTTGCTTTTACCCCTAGATTACATGCTTTTAAGAAACTATTCATTTCTTTTTTTTAATTTATTTTTTATTATACCACCATGCGATATGCAATTAAAAAGATGTTCATGATTTGGTTTCAGTCATACTTTGTTCCAGCACCTGTCCATCCACCAGTGCCCTATTCCCACCACCAGTGTCCCCAAATTCCCTTCCCCTTCCCCAGCCTGCCTCTATAGCAGGGACTTGTTCCAGAGTGGTGTTACCATTTCCCACAATTAGTAGAACACTTGTTTATATTTATATCCCACTAATGAATGCAGTCATTCTATATCAGTCCTTTACCTTCTGACTAATTTCACTCAGCATAATAAGCTCCATGTCCATCCATTTGCAGGTAAATTTCATGACTTCGTTTTTTCTGACAGCTGCATAGTATTCCATTGTGTAGATGTACCATGTTTCTTTTAGCTTGTCTTCTGTTCTTGGACATTCAGGTTGTTTCCAGATTCTGTCTATCATGAATAGTGTTCCGATGAATATAGAAATGCAGATAGTATTTCTTCTGTGTGTTTTTGGGTCTCCAGGATATATTCCCAGGAGTGCTATTGCTGGGTCAAATGGGAGCTCAATATCTAGTTTTTTGGAGGACTGTCCATATTGTTTCCAAAAGGACTGGATCAGTCGGGCGCTCCCACCAACAGTGGATGAGAGTCTCTTTCTCCCCGCATCTATGCTAGCACTGGTTGTTCTTGCTCTTTTGGATGTATGCCAGTCTTCTGTGGTGTGAAATGATACCTCATTGTTGTTTTTATTTTCATCTCCCTCATGATTAATAATGAAAACACTTCTTCATATACCTTTTGGCTATTCAAATTTTTTCTTTGTGGAAGTTTCTGTTAATTTCTTCTCCCCATTTTTTTTTTTTTTTTGATGGGATTGGCTGCTTTCTTCTTGTAAAGTTCTACCAGCGCCTGATATATCCTGGATATTATTTTTTTTTATTTTTTTTTATTTTTTGCTTTTTTGGGTCACACCCGGTGACACTCAGGGGTTACTCCTGGGTCTGCACTCAGCACTCCTGGCAGTGCTCGGGGGACCATATGGGATGCCGGGATCGAACCTGGGCC
>JAJIBD010015139.1:0-16307 GCA_021461705.1 Cryptotis parvus
TGATGGGCTGGTCTGCTGGGTGGAGTTCTGACGAGAGGGAAGTCCAAATGTGGAAAATGGCGGCGCCGTGGAGTGAGGGTGGTGGTCTGGCTTGTTGTGAGGCTCTGCCAAGGTGGTGGGCCAGGGCTAGAACCCGCCATGCCTCCCGACTGCCTCATGAACGGCTGTGCACAGGGAGAGCAAGGAACAGCTCTGCTTTTCAGAGCAAATAAATAATAAAAAATAAAAACAACAAATAATGGACAGCCACACTTCGACATTAATCCCAAGAAATACTGCAAAAATTATCATTATAGGGGCCGGAGCAATAGCCCAGCAGGTAGTGCGTTTGCCTTGCGTGGCCGGCTTGTGCCCGCCCCGGGTTCGATCCCTGGCATCCCATATGGTCCCCAAACACCGTCAGGAGTGATTCCTGAGTGCAGAGCCAGGAGTAACCCCCTGAGCGTCGCCGGTGTGACCCAAAAAGCAAAAAAAAAAAAGAAAAAGAAAAGAAAAAGAAAGAGAAGTGAGGCAAGCCAAAAGGCATAGAGTGGGGCGACAGAACTCAAGCAGCGGCTCCAAGCAGCTCAAGAGCAAAAAAGGATTTAATCGCACGGAAAGAAAAAGAGCACTAAAAGCTATAATTTGGGGCGTTTAAGAAATTCTGTCAATTTAAAAAGAAATGTTGAACTTGCACCTTCTGAAGAGAAAAAATAAACAGCTTTCTGGAAAGTTAAGAGAGAATTTTACAGGAAAGCTGAGTTTATTAAATGTCAGGGGAAAGTGATTAGAATATTTGACTTCGCCTGGCAAATAAATATGTCAGCAATTGGCTTGGAAGATTTTTTTTTTTTTGCTCAACTTGCTGGCAGTGAGTTTGGTTACAGTTGACATGGGCAGACAGTCAAGCACCAGACTGTTACCACCCCCAGGAGGCCTGTTCACCTCACAGGGTGATTGCCTGGCACAGAAATTAGCTCTGATCCCATTAAATACAGGCCAAAAAATGCACACCGATGGCTTCTAAGTGTATGTAGTGCAACCCACAATGTGTAAGAGAAGGAAAGAGAGAGAGGGAGAGAGAAAGAGATAAAGAACCTGCCATTTAGGCAGGCTATGGGAGGAGGGGGGGGAATTGGGGACATTGGTGGCGGGAAATGGGCACTGGTGGAGGGTGGGGTGCTGGAACACTATGTGACTAAAACCTCTAAACATGAACAACGTTGTAATTATATATCTCACGGTGGTATAATAAAATATTTTTAAAAAAGAAAGAAATTAGCTCTGATCCAATACGCTGAGAAATATCTGCTCTCCCGAACTATTTGCACTGTTAGGGGGTTGATTATTTTTTTTTTTTTTTTTGGGTTACACCCTGTGATGCTCAGAGGCTAGTCCTGGCTCTGCACTCAGAAATTACTCCTGGTGGTGCTCAGGCGACCATATAGGATGTCAGGGATCAAATCCGGCTCAGCCTTGTGCAAGGCAACGCCCTCCCGGCTGTATTATCTCTCCAGCCCCAGGTTTTGTTTAATTTTAAGGTTAGGACGAGTGTGCACGGTACAGTGGCTAAGTGCATGCCAGACGCCTGTCTTCATTTCGGCTACCACAAAGGAAAACAGCTAATATGTGATGCTCTGGTTTCATAATGAGAATTATGAAATGAAAATTTTTTATCTCATAAAAAAAATAATTTTTGAGTGCACGCCTCACATGAGGCCCCTAGTTTTGATCTTCAACATTGCAAATAATAATGCTTATTGTTTTATTTAAATTACTTGCTTTCCCCAATCCAACCTCAGGCGTGAGAAGAAATGAAGCAGCTGGGAAGACACTTCTTTGCATTTTTTCTCCTTCCTTTCTTTGCTGTTGTGATGATCCTGGATTGCGCACATGTTTTCGGCTCTTTTTTTAGTCTCTTTTTTCTTTTTAGCAAATACCATTACCCATAAAATGGGACTAAGAATTAGAACTTTCAGGGACTGGCGCGATAGCACAGTGGGTAGGATATTTGTCTCACATCCACCTGGCCAAGCCAGGTCTCATCATTGGACCCCATATGGTGTCTAAGCCCACCAGGAGTGATCCCTGACTGGAGAGCCAGAGTAACCCCTGAGTAGCACCAGATATGGCCCCAAAACAAAAGAACTGAAACTTAGGATGGCTGGGAACAGTGGCCAGAGAGATAGAACAGTGAGTAAGGGCTTTCCTTGCACACAGCTAACAAGGAGTAATCCCTGACCCAGCTGGGCATGACCAAAAAACAAAAAGCAGAAAAAAAAGTAGACTGGCAAAGAACTACTACATTTTTAGCAGTTGTTATGTTTATCTGCCAGCTAGAAACAAACTCTAAAACTATCAGAATTAGCAATAATCCAGCAAACTTATTCAGGGGCCAGGAGTAGGTGTTTGCCTTGTATGAGGCCAAGCTGGGTTAGATCCCGGCATCCCATATGGTCCCCTGAGCACCGCCAGAGGTAATTCCTGAGTGCAGAGCCAGGAGAAACCCCTGAGCATCGCTGGGTGTGACCCCAAAAATTAAAAAAAAAAAAAAACCTAAGTATTCAGAAACTGGGCCTGCTGATAGCACAGCGGCTAGGGAGTTTGCTTTGGTTTTGGTTTGGTTTGTTTCACGATCACGATCCACGATCTTCCCGTTGATCATCTATTTGCTGGGCGGGCACCAGTAATATCTCCATATGTCCTGTCTCATGCCAGTAGAGCAAAGGCATAGGCTTGCTACAGGAACATAAAGAGCCTCAAACCATTATATTAGGTCATGGGAATGACGTAACTGTTACTGGCATTTGGCATGTCAAATACAACACGAGCAGCTGCCAGGCTGCCCCGCGCGGGAGGCATATTATTTAAACACCTCCAAATAAAGCATTTATGATGACCTAGCCCAGCTAGATGGGCTGGTCGGCTGGAGTTCTGAAGAGAGGGAAGTCGATGTGGAAAATGGCGCCCCATGGGTGGTGGGGGCGTCGGGCTTGTTGTGAGGTTCTGCCAGGGTGGTGGGCAAAGGCTAGAACCCACCATGCCCTCCCGACTGCCTCATGAACGGCTGGGCACAGGGAGAGCAAGGAACCACTCTGCCCCATGTCTAAGAGTCTCTGGACCAGCATACCTGGGCCGGATTGAGGAAGAAACTGCTGCAGGGTGGGTGTCGATGATCCAGGCTGTGATTTGTTTGTGGTTTGTTTGTTTGTTTGTTTTTGCTTTTTGGGTCCACCCAGCGATGCTCAGGGGTTACTCCTGGTTCTGCACTCAGGAATTACTCCTGGCGGTGCTTAGGGACCATATGGGATGCCGAGGATTGAACCCAGGTCGGCTGCGTGCAAGGCAAGCGCCCTACCCTCTGGACTATCACTCCAGCCGAGGGTGTTTGCTTTGCATAGAGCCCACCCAGGTTCTATCCTCAGATCCATAAGATTCCCGGAGCACTGCCAGGAATCTGTAGGGTGCCTCTCTATCCTTTGGAAGAGACTCTTTCAGAGCGCTCGGCCAACCTGACGCCCTGGCAGAAACAGTCCTACTCACCCGCACCCGCCTCCGGGCTGCCTGTGTTCATCTGTCGCGGCCCTCGCTGCCGGACAGCAGGCACCTGTTTTTAATCATTTCTTTCCCTCCCTCCATGAAGCCCCAGGAGGGTAAGAATTTTATTTTCTCCACTACCGTTTTCCAAGCAACTGCCATACAGGGAATGTTTGGCACAGTTGTGGAACTTGGCATCATTATTTCCCAGTAACAGGAACCTGAGTTTGGGGCGGAGTGACAGCACAGCGGGTAGGCGTTTTTCCTGCACGGCCCACGGGGTTCGATCCCCAGCATCCCATTTGGTCCCCCGAGCACCGCCAGGAAGTAATTTCTGAGTGCAAAGCCAGGAGTGACCCCCCAAGCATTGCCGGTATGACCCCAAAATAGCAAAATAAAAAAGGGGGGGGCAGAGGCAACCCAGTGCCCTGAGCACGTGCTGCACATGCAGAAGCCCTGGTTTGATCCCCAACACTGCATGGTTACCCCTGGAGCACAAGGCTGGAGGTACCCTCCAGGTGTGACCGAAAACAAACAGGAAAAGTCCCCACGCAGTATCAGCTGTACATCTGTCCCTGTGGGAAACCAGAGCGCCGTAACTAGAGGACCCAAATGAACTCATGGTCAATGGATGAAATCTCAGATCAATGAAGAGCTTAATGGAAGGTGTTTGAAACCAGGAGAACTTCCTGACCCCCTGCTGTCACCCCATGGAATCAGCGCTGTGCCCCATGAGAGCAGAGCGCTGGGCAGCCCGGACGGTCATCAGACCGACCCTCTGATCTCTCTCTGCAGGCTTCACTCACCCCGTCCACAGCCCAGAGTGCACGGTGAGGGGCTGAGATGCCATTCCACGGGAGTTTATGGCATTATCAATATGGAAATGTGCAGCGGCGCTGCCGTGAGCACTCACCCTTTATTAATAACTTCCTCGCAGCCCAGGAGGCAGAGGCATTTCCGCCCTGAGCGCTCATGGACGCTGGCCTCAGGAGGAACAGGACAGAGGGGATCAATCAGCCCAGGACCCCACCATCCTGTCCCTGGGTGTGGGGGTGACGAGCGGCTGCCACCTCCCCCCCACTGAGCACGGAGGACCCAGAGCCTCTGGTCCCCTGACCCCACCCCATGCCCTGAGGGGGCGCTCTGATTCATCCATCTCCAGATTCTCCCATGAGCACCAGGAGAGGCAAGGCCCAAGGGAAGCCTCGGAAACACTGTGTTATTAGTGTTTATTTTATTAGTGTTTTATTACTGCTTATCCCGTCACTCTGCCCCCCATGTCCCCTGCACGCTAGGAGAAGGGGCCTCCTGGCCCTAGAGAGAAGGGGAGTATTGAAAATATTTCAGTCAGCGCTTGAGGGAAAATGGGCAGACCACGTTCTCAACTCATCTCAGGGGCTGAGAAAAGGACCATGCAAGCAGAAAAAGACACAAACGTGGGTGGTTTACTTGTCTTGTTTTTCTCTGCTTCACTTTTTTCAGACACTGGCTTTGCTCTGGGGTCACTGAGCAATGCTCAGGTGACCGTGCGGTACTGGGGACGGTGCTCGGGTGACCGTGCGGTGCTGGGGACGGTGCTCGGGTGACCGTGCAGTGCTGGGGGACGGGCCAGACCTCCTGCGTCTGAGCACACACGCAGCCAGTCACACCTCAGGCCCAGTCCTCACACTCCACAGTGTGACGTGTTTCCCTAACTCTCTACCATAATAATGGTGTATTTACTGCTAGTGGTCGAAGAGATTCCTCTGGTTATCAGAAATTTGGGGAATGAATCATAGCTGGACATGGTTTTCAGTTGTCTATGGCTACATAACAAAGCAGCCCAAAAGTTGATGACTTAAATAATCGCATGACTTCTGTTTGTTTTTTTTTTTTTGCTTTTTTGGGTCACACCCGGCAATGCTCAGGGGTTTCTCCTGGCTCTGCACTCAGGAATTACTCCTGGCGGTGCTCGGGGGACCATATGGGATGTCGGGGGGATCGAACCCGGGCGGCATGGGCCGGCCGCGTGCAAGGCAAATGCCCTACCCGCTGGGCTATCGCTCCAGCCCCTGCATGATTCTTTTTTATTTTTTGGTGTTTTTTTTCTTGGGGGCATCACACCCAGCGATGCTCCAAGGGTTACTCCTGGCTCTGCACTCAGGATTACTCCTGGTGGTGCTCCGGGGACCATATGGGATGCTGGCGATTGAACTCGGGTCAGCCGTGAGCAAGGCAAACACCCTCCCCACTGTGCTATCGCTCCGGCCCCTCTGGGCTTGCTTTGGTCTGGATTCTTTTTTTTTTTTTTTTTTTTTTTTGCTTTTTTGGGTCACATCGGCAATGCTCAGCTCAGGGGTTTCTCCTGGCTCTGCACTCAGGAATTACTCCTGGTGGTGCTCGGGGACCATATGGGGACGCCGGGGATCGAACCCGGGCTGGCACAGGCGGCGCGTCACAAGGCAAACGCCGTACCTGTTGGGCTATTGCTCCGGCCCCTGGTCTGGATTCTTTACTAAAGGAATTGACCTTTTTCCTTCCTTCTCTCCTTCTCTCCTTCCTTCCTTCTTCCCTTTCATCCTTCCTCCCTTTCTTGCTTTCTCTCTTCCTCTTTTCTCCCTCACTCCTTCCTTTCTTTCCTTCCTCCTTCCCTCGTTCCGCTTGCCCGTCGCCCGCCCGCCCGCCTGCCTCTTTCTTTCTCTCTTTCTTTCCTTTCTCAGCAGCAGTGGCAAGGCAGAGTTTCTCCCAAGTCCATCCCTCTCCTTTTTCCGCCCAGGGGATGAAGTCCGGCAAGATCTAGGTCTTCCTCATTTGTGCTGGGGGCTGCTGACCAGGACCCCCAACACACACCTGGATTATGGTGCTCGCATTAGCTGTGGTTCTACGCTTGGGGGTGGTACACCAGAGCTCTCCCTTTGATGTGGCACTGGGATGACAAATGGCAGTGCCGGGCAATCACACCTGGCACGTGGGGCAGCTCAGAGTTCAAACCGGGGGCCTTGGAGCTGCAAAGCAAGCACGCTGCTTCTGAGCCACACCCCAGGACCACGCAGCTGTGTCTGTGTGAGCCAGAAGCTGGAAAGCCTCGGAAGCGTGAAGCCACACACATACCAGGCTTCTCCCACCCCATTCCCTTGCTCAGACAAGGCCCCTGGGCCAGTGAACTTGGAGGGAGGAAACAGCCTCCTCCTGATGAGAGGGGCCGCGACACAGACAGACAGCACCGTCTTGTCTGACATCGGCTCCAGCTGTGGACCACTCAATGCGTTTAACCAGCTCCTCGGCTAATGCCGTGTGCTCATCCAGCCTCCGTGGGCCGTGGCTTTCCTGCTAATGAGATGGGGTTGCTGGTGTCTTACTGAGAAACAGCAACTGTGGAGAAGAGCCTCTTAAAACTCCCGCCTGTGGGGCCACAGCCATAGAAGAGCGGGTAGGGCACTTGCCTTACATGGGGCTGAGCAGGGTTCGGTTCCCCAACATCCCACATGGCTCCCTAGACCACCAAGAGTGATTTCTGAGTTCAAAGCCAGGAATGAGCCCTGAGCCCCCAAAAAAACCCAGTAAAATAAATTCCCTCCTTTGACCGTCTTTTTTTTTATTATAATTTTTTTCCTTCAATCATCTCGAAATGCTTTGAGCTTGCTTTTATTTATTTATTTATTTATTTATTTATTTGCTTTTTTGGGTCACACCCGGCAATGCTCAGGGGTTTCTCCTGGCTCTGCACTCAGGGAATGACTCCTGGCGGTGCTTTCGGGGGACCATATGGGATGCCAGGGATTGAACCCGGACCGGTATGGGCCGGCCGCGTGCAAGGCAATCGCCCTACCCGCTGGGCTATCGCTCTGGCCCCTGCGTTGAGGTTTTTATTCTGAGTGTGGGGGCCAGAGAGATCATACAGCAGGGAAGGTGCTTCCGTAACTGTGGCTGAGCCAGGTTTGCGCTGCACAGTTTCCTGAGCACAAGGACAGGACAAGTCCTGAGCAGCCTCGCTACCACGCACGCCGTTGCCACATTTACAGAGGGCTCCGGTTTCCAGAGATCCCTCTTCGCCGCCGCCCTGAGTGCGGGGCAGGCAGCAGAGCCTCTCGGGTCACGGTGGAGCCTCCGTGGAGGCAGCCGGGATCAAACTTGCAGCGCCTCCAACAGCCTCGGGGCCAGTGTTCTAGCCCCTCGCCCATCTCAGCCCACTGGCCCCGAGGCCTTGGCTGCACGTTCAGTTCTGTTTGACAGCTGAAGCCTCTGCTCTGTCGCCTCAACCTACCTTACCAAAGGCTGGGGGGTTTCCTGGGGGGACACGAGAGAGGTCAGGAGTTGGTGCCGTGGTGAAGCGTTCGGCGAGGAAACACCAAGAGGAACTCCATGATGCTGGATGCTGTGGAAAGTTACCGAGGGCTCGTCATCACCCCATCGGCCTTGGGAAGAACATCGGGGCAGGCTCAGCCCAGCAGCCGTGAAAAGGAAGTTTCACTGCCCCTCCTGTTATCCAGAAACCTCTCGGTGCAGGAAGGGTGTACTAACATTTAGAACATCCCGGGGCATAGCAAAACAGCTTGTGTGTACAACTTGAGTGGCGTCTTTCTTTGAATCGTTTTCTTTGAATTTCGTTTGCGTGGGTTATGCGCAAATAGTGGCTATGTAATCTAAAGCTTCCCCTGATGGGGGTCTCACTCGGCCTGTGCACCCTAGGCTTGACCCAAGCTAGCTGGCTTAACAAACTCTGCTCGCGTTTTGCATTGCTGGCTGGATTCTTTGTGATTCCTAAGGACTCCGGACCCTACCAAAGGCTGGGGGTGTATTCTGGGGAACACGAGAGAGAATTCAGGAGCTTGATGCCATGGTTAAGGTAGTGGAGAGGGACATGGGCCGAATCTGGCCCCACCGGCCTGCAGTGCCTCTCTGGTGGCCCTGGAGTGTTGGCACAGCATCTTAAATTTATTTATTATTTTGCTTTTTTGGGGTCACACCGGCGACGCTCAGGGGTTTCTCCTGGCTCTGCACTCAGGAATTACTCCTGGCGGTGCTCGGGGGACCATATGGGATGCCGGGGATAGAACCCGGACCTGCTTAGGCCGACCGTGGCAAGGCAAACGCCCTACCGCTGGGCTATTGCTCCGGCCCGAGCATCTTAAATTTAATTAGTGCCCAACAGGGAAAAGCTCAGCAGTTCCTATCCCCTCCAAGCTTCATGAGTCCTGGCCGTTTAGGGGCCAACAGCCCATGTAGGGCACCTTCCGGCCAGCTATGCCCTTGGGCACCTCTCCCCTCCAGAACTGGGGCTGGGGGCCTTCACCCCACTCCCTGCTCTGAGCCTGCAGTTCGGTGGCTGGCAACAGTGTGGAGCACGGAGGTCCTGTGGAACGAGACCCGGGAGACTCTAACCCAGGTGAGTGTCCTTCTGTGCGCTTTTGTTGGAGACACTTTCACTGCCCTATCACCTCAGAGGCAATTAGAAATAAAAGACTACGCAGAAAGCCATCAGCAGGAGCGCAGGGGAAGTGAGCCAAAGGCGACAATGCCCGTGGCCCAGCCCTGAGCATGCAGCATCTGAAGGCAGAGACAGTTCCCATAGCAACTGCAGCCCGGGGCTCAGGTAGCCCGCCACCGTGCGGGTGCTGACCACTGCCTGTTTAGACAGCAGAAAGGAAAGCGAAGGAGCAAATGCCGGCTACCGATGCACAAATCCTAGGGCTCTGTGTTAGCGTCCTTTTAGATCTGGCCAAACGGCAGTGGCTTCTGAATTAGGACCTACACTCGGGGCAGGGAAAGCCTGCTGACCCAGAAGACAGGTTCCCTTTCCCCACGGTGGGGACAGCCCTCTGCACTGGGAGAGCAGCCATCCTCCTCCCTTTCGCCTGCGTCATTCATTCATTCCATAGGCACCTGCCGAGCAGCTACTGAGTGAGCAAAGCTAACAAGGTCCCTTGTGCAAGCGAACCACGGAGGAAAACCCATCCCTCCTCATACACAAAGGCCAGGAGCTCTACCGCTGAGTTGTGCTCTGACCCACAGAAACATCTTGATGACTGTTGCTGGGGCCATACCAGGTGGTGCTTGGGTGCCTGGGACCCTCCACCCCCCCCAAGCTGTGCTTGAACCCAACAGTACTGAGGTGGGGTCACGCGGTGCCAGGGATCAAAGCATGTGCCCTACCACTGAGCCACTCTGCCGACAAAGACAGTTCCCTGCCTTTTTGGGGTCTTTGTTTGGCTATTATTGCAATAAAGTCTCACACACACACCAGAGTTGTGCTGTTCGTCAGGGGCTGTACACTTGGTTACGGTGCTGAGGGAGAGAGGAGGGACATGAGGACTGAGGAGAGACGTGAGAACTTTCCCGAGCGCTGGGAATGTTGGGTATCTTAAGTTTAGTCACAAAGTATTTGGCTGACCTGTCTCCTAAACGTACATACGTGTCTCTTTGGTTGCTGTTGTTGTGGCCTTTTTGGGTCACACCTGGGCATGCGTAGGGGTTACTTCTGGCTCTGCACTCAGGAATGACTCCTGGCGGTGCTCAGGGGATCATATGGGATGCCGGGGATTGAACCAGGGTCAGCACATGGAAGGCAAACACCCTTCCCGCTGTGCTGATGCTCTGCCTCCAAATGTCTGCTTTTTTAAAAATTAAGATATGAGGCCAGAGCGACAGTTCAGCGGGAAAGGTGTTTGCCTTGCATGTGGCCCACCCGGCTCAGTCCCCAGCATCCCATATGATCCCCAGAGCACAGCCACGAGTCATTCCTGAGTACCAGGAGTAACCCCTGAGCATTTCGGGTGTGCATTTCTTTTGGAAATACTCAGATTTGCAGATTGTCTTCAGTGGACCTGCCAGGCCAGTCCTGTCGAGTAGAGGCGCTCATGGGGACAGGAAATGGGTCAGTAGGAGGAGGCACAGGGTTTGAGTGCCAGCACCTCTGGGAGTAGTTTCTGAGCACTACTCTGGGAATATCCCTAAGCACCACTGGTGTGGCCAAAGAAAAGGGAAACCCAGTGGCAGTCTTGCCCTTGGTTTCTCTCCGAAAACTATAAAAATGTGTGTGGCTAGATATGTTGTAGGCAGGCAGACAGGGGGCGCCACATGGCAATAAAATTCCTGAAGAAGAGATCCAGAGTCATACCTAATTGAAAGCCAAAAGCAAACTTGACAAGACCATTATCAACAATAAATCCTGGGGAAAGGGAAGGCCAAAAGGGAATGTGTGAAGCCCATAGGCCACTGACCCTTCTAAAGTCTTTAGATAACTAACCCGCCTAAGGAAGATAAATCAGCCTTCCCGCCCAGCACCCAGCTCACAGAAGACTCCAAAATCATTCCAGTCAAATAAGACCACTCCCAAAGTCTACTCCCCTTGGCAATGGCCCTAGAAACCGAGGTTGAAGCCCCATATGGGAGTAACTTGGGGAGAAATCTATAAAAGCCGTCCTGAACAAAGGACAGCGCGCACATGCTGCCTGGGCACACATGTTGCCTGCGGCGCATGCTGCATGGACACACATGCTGCCTGAGCCCATGTGGCCCAGCACATGGGGTGCCTAAGCACGTGTGTTGCCCGCATCTCCCCTCTTGAGATGTGTACTCTCTCACTTGCTCTCCGTCTTTGGAGTAGCCGGCATTCTCCCTTGAGTGCGTTACTCTCTCTTACTTTCTCTCCCCTACCCCTCTCATAAAACCTCCTCAATAAAGTCTGTAAAACTTCACTGCTCGTTGACTCCTGAAAATTCTTTTTTCTGCAAGGAACACAAGAACCCTAAGGCAGCCCTGGGTAAGGCCTAGGACTGACTTTCCTTTCCTGCAAAGAGTAATTCCTCGCTCCAGCCTGAGTCCATGGCTCCCCGAGAAACCTCGGGTGGTGGGGATTAACTCCCGTGCCTAGAGATCAAGCGGGCATCAGGTGTGGCTTGACGGCCACCTCGTGGGGCTGGTGGGGCTCAGGCCCACGCCCTGCAGGGGCTCATCGCAGACTTTATCAGTCCTAAGCCTGCCCAGCGTGTCCCGGGTGGCAGAGGCGGCTGGGGAGAAAGTGAACATCCTCTCCCCTTCCGGGCTCACATAAGTCACCCGTGGGGTCCACCTGCAACAGATATACCACAATCAGTTAATAAAGAGAACCTAGGGGAGCCAGAAGATAGTACAGCAGGGAATTTCTTGCCTAGCAGGACATGGGTTTAATCCCCAGCACCACCAGGTGTGGCTCCAAAAGGCAAAATTAAAATAACGTCGGGGCCTGTAACGTGAAAGGTAAGATGCATGGTGGACGGTACCTTTCCCAGACATGGTCCCCAGCAGCAGGCCCCCAAGCCTGAGTCTGGTCCTAGAGGACCCCAAGAACACAGGCGTGGCTCAAGTAATGCCACCACCAAAGTCCAAGCAGTGTGGCATACTCGGTCCTTCCACTGAACCTCTGGCCTGGCTAGCCAAGAACCACCAGAGTGGCCCTGGCCTCCTTGAGCCCCCAGTAAGGCCCCAATACAAATAACTTTTTTTATTTTTGCTTTTGGGTCACACCTGGTGATGCTCAGGGGGTTACTCCTGGCAGTGCTCGGGGGACCATATGGGATGCCGGAGACTGAACTTCAGTCAGCCGTGTGGAAGGCAAACGCCCTCTCTGCTGTACTAGGGCTCCGGCCCCACAATTAACAAATCTTGTCCCCAACTGATATTTAGTTCAAGTGTTCCTGCCTCCCGCACCCGTACACACTGTCTAATGCTTCCACACAGGGCTTCCTGCTCTGCCCTCCGGTTTTCAGCAGTCCCCGTATCTAGCACCTTCCGGTCCCTTTGCTGTGGCTGTGGTGACCGGGCTGTCCTATTTGGTGGCAGGGCTCCCATGCTGGCCCACTCAGCTGCAGGCCTCCTGACCCGTGGGCTGAGCACGTGTGCCGTGGCCCAGACTCGACCATTGCACGCACGCACACCCCAACTTCAGTGCTCACAAGTATGCTCAGTGGAGGTTGCACGCCCACAGTGCTCGCGGGATGCACGTTAGCTGCAGTGCCGACACAGACCGGAGTGCAGAGCCGCAAGCCCCGAGTGTAATCACTGGGACCGCCCTCAGCACGTTCTGGTGGCACTGAGGCGCAAACTCACAGCGAACCAGCCCCGGGGTCCCTGCATGTGCAATCTCGAGCTGATGGGGTCAAGGTGCCAATCTCTCAGACCAGAACATCTGATCCAGACCAGTGTTTCCCCAAGCAGGGAGACCCCTAGAAGGTGCCAGAATGATCGAGGGTTCAGAGGCACTTGCTGGTCGAACTTTAAAGAAAGTGTATTTTTTCAGAAGGGGAAGAGGTATGCTAAGTAACTCTGAAAAGGAAGCGTTAGGCAAGTCTGCGAACCTCTGACCAAGATTTTAGCATCTGAAGCTGTGCACACGGGCCCCATATTCAATTCTGCAAATTCTTGTTTTTCTTTTTGGGTCACACCCGGCAATGCTCAGGGGTTTCTCCTGGCTCTGCACTCAGGAATTACTCCTGGCGGTGCTCGGGGGACCATATATGGGATGCCGGGAATCGAACCTGGCCCGGCATGGGCTGGCCGCATGCAAGGCAAACGCCCTACCCTCTGGGCTATCGCTCCGGCCCTTCAATTCTGCAAATTCTTAATGACTTTTTTTTGTTTTTTGGTCATATATGGCTATGCTCAGGGCTCACTCCTGATTCCGTGCTCTGGGATGAATCCTGGATGTGCTAAGGGGACCATAGGCAAGGCCAGAGATCCAACGTAGGATCAGTCGTGTATAATGCAAGTACCTTAACCCCTGTACTACATCTCTGGCCCAATTAAAAAAAACTTTCAAGGGGCTGGAGCGATAGCCCAGCGGGTAGGGCGTTTGCTTTGCATGCGCGCAGGCCTGTGCCGGCCTGGATTCGGTCCCTGGCATCCCATATGGTCTCCTGAGCACCGCCAGGAGTGATTCCCTGAGTGCAGAGCCAGGAGTAACCTCTGAGCATTGCTGAGTGTGGCCCAAAAAAGCAAAAAAAAAAAAAAAAAAAAAACTTTCAAGTTCCTAATCAATGCAGATCATAAAAATGTTACCTGCACTTTAACCAAGTGGCCTGTCTTGACTAATGTTGCAGCAGCATAACACCCTGGTCAGCCCTAAAGCTAATACTAATGGGGCCAGATCTATAGCACAGTGGGTAGGGCTTTTGCCTTGCATGCGGCCAACCGGGTTCCATCCCGGTATCACATATGGTCCCCGAGCACTGGCAGGAGTAAGTCCTGAGTACAGAGCCAGAAGTAGCCCCTGGGTATTGCTGGGTGTGACCCAAAAAGCAAAAAGGGAAAATAAAAGGCTAATCCTAATTTATTTTTCAGACTGAAGTATTCACGGGTCAGCATACCAAGATGCAAAAACACACACCCACAAAAAAAAAAAAAAAAAGGTTTTTATTGCATTACAAGCCACAGCAACAAAACACAACTGAGTTAATTATAAACAAGACACTTAAAAAATTCTCAGACAGAGTTACAAGATCAGAATATGCTCCTCCTCGACATGTGTTCGTTAAAACCGCGGTTAAGTTCTGCCAGAACTTGAATCTTCCCAAGCCGAACTGAAGCACATCACCATGAAGCTCCGTGCCTAGCCGGGTCCTGACCGAGGCCTCCACGCTCACCCTGAGCACTGACACTTCAGACCACCACCCAACCATCTGAGGCACTTAAAAGCCCTCACACCCCTTTTCCTGTCCAAAGACCCTTCTGCAGAAAAGGTGTCAAACAACCCTCGTTCTCAAATTTCCAACACGCAGCAATGTCTGCCTCACTTATACTTCTTTCCTTGCATAAAAAAAACATGGTCAGTCCTGGGCGGAGTGACAGCACAGGAATAGGGTGTTTGTCTTGCATGCTGCTGACCCAAGTTTGATCCCCAGCATCCCATATGGTCCCCGAGCACTGCCAGGCGTAATTCCTGAGCGCACAGCCAGGAGTAACCGCTGAGCATTACTGGGCGTGACCCATAAAGGGAAAAAAAAGTGGTCAGTCCTTAACTCGGCCTGATTAAAAGTTCTGGTGGAAATAGTCGACTATCCCCGCTGACACACAGGAAGCCCGAATCAGCAGGCGTGAAAGCAGGGGATTTCTCTGGAAGCACTAGCACCTTCCTCAGTGGGCTCGAAACCCTGGTGAAGTCACCGTTTCAATTCAACAGCAAGTTACTCGGCAAGTGTTCTTAGTGCTACTTGAAAATGAAGAGGGCGTACTGGATTACATGACTTCGATTACATGACTTGCCCAAAACCGTAAAAGTAAAACCCAGCTGTTGGTACAGCCACCTGAAACTGTGGATTCAAAAAAAAAAAAAAAAAAAAAAACACAACAAAACACACACATTACTGAACAGCTGATCTTTTGTTAATCCGAACATTTCACTTTCTACCAGACAAAACAGCGTCTCTTCCCGCTCAGTACACTCTACTGGGTACTGCTAATAACCTCACCTGGGAGCTTCACACTCACGCCTCAGTGGGTCTCGCCGGCAGGCAGGAGGAAGGAGCTGCAGTTCAGAATCCACATGAAGTTTAGCTCAAGGTGTGTGTATGTGGGTAGTTAAGTGCCGCAGCAGCAGAACGTTAAGGCAACATCAGAAAACAGTTTGGATTGTTTTAAAACACTAAGCCCTAATACCCTGAAAAATAGAGCCAAATTAAGATGGTACTAAATCCCTTAATAGAAGAAAACTTCCCAAAATAAACTGCTGAATTTGCCGTTTAACTTCTTTTATTTTGATGGCAGTGAAAGAGAACCGGGGCTGTGACTCCCTCTCCACCCCCAAATCAACATCTGATTTATTCACGAGGCTTAAATAAGGGAAATACAAAATAAACTGTCCTTTGCTTGGCAACCATCCTTTTTATTGATCTATTTCTATGCTGTGTCCCAGGTTATACCTAGGCACTGATGGCTAATTTGTATTATAAAAACATCAAGAGTACGTCTAGAAGAATCACATGTAAGACAATGAACTTCTCAGTCAGTCTACCAACAGCACTAAGGTAAGCAAGGAAAGGACTTTACGACAGAACTGAACCACACTGACCGCAGAGCACACTCACTGCACAACAAGGAAAGTCTGCCCCAGTAAAGGCTATGTGTTTACCCCCTCCCGCCCCGGAAGTGTTGCGCTTCTGCTATTTACACCACACAACTCTAGGAGAAAAAGCAGGGGCTGAGGAGCCCCAGAGCATCCTAACTAGAGGGCACCGCCTCCCCACGGGCAACCGTCCTATTTCTCTCCACAAGCGGCGACTGTCTCCTTGTTGAAGCCTCGGATGGAGAGATCGTAGACCCACCCTCCTCCACCTTCTTCACGTCGTACTTTAGGCCGTCATAGCGCTTCCTCAGGGAGTCGTTTTTCAGGTTGAGAAGACGGAACCCCGAATCGAGCTCATTGATGAAGGTGGAGATGTGCAGAGGCCGGGAGTAGTCTCCGGCGGTCACACTGTTGACGGACAGCCTGGACTACAGGCAAAATGAAAACAGGGTCTCCTCACCGCACCGTCCCAGGAGCCTCCCCACAACCCCTCAGCATGACACTCCCCGTCGCCCTTCAATACCCAACTCCCTGTTGCCGGAACACCTGTGGCTCTCGCTTCCTGATAAATATGGAGGCTGAAACAGTGAGCACCTTTATCAGAGCATTTCTCCTCTTTAGAATTGCTTTGTTTTGTTTTGTTTTTTCTTTGTGGGTCACCCAGCAATGCTCAGGGGTTACTCCTGGCTCTGCTCAGGAATTACTCCTGGTGGTACAAAGGGGACTCCTGGTGGGATGCGGGGATCAAACCCGGGTCAGCTGCGCGCAAGGCAAA
>JAJIBD010015140.1:0-37444 GCA_021461705.1 Cryptotis parvus
TGCCGATAACAGAATAATCTGTGCAATACTTGTGCCAGAAATGAAAACTCGAAACCCTTCATTTGAACTTTATATTCATGGGGATACCATATAAGGTCCCCCTTCTCACCCAGCTCTCAGCCTGCCACGAGTGATCCCTGAACATAGGGCCAGGAGTAAGACCTGACCACAGGCAGGTGTCAGCCAAGAAGACAAAAGTATGGGCTCATTAATAAATAATGTCCAAAAACAACTCTTTTGGGTAGTTCAGGAGCAAAATTCCACCATTCCAATACAAAATAATGAAAAACAAGCAAACATTTCTAAAATTTCAGATAGGTATTCATACATTAAATGTCCTCAAGTGATGCAAATATAGTGTATTCTCTAAGAGACAAAGCTTTAGCATAAATTTCTTAGGAAAGATAACCCAGAATAAAAAGGATATAATACTTACCGTATAAAAGGAAATCCTTTATGTATAATTAGCAAAGGCGCCTCAGGCCCCAGGTTGAGAGGGGTCTTTAGTGAGTAGCACATGTGAATTATCCCTTTTAGAAGCAGGTGCTGCACTGCAATTTCTGGATTATTTTCCCACTTAGGATTCAACTAGCACTGAGAAATGCACTGTTTTAAGCTAAAAAAAAAAACCCAGGGGCTGGAGAGATAGCCCAGCCGGGTAGGGCGTTTGCCTTGCATGCAGCTGGCCCATGCCAGCCCGGGTTCGACCCCGGCATCCCATATGGTCCCCCGAGCACCGCCAGGAGTTATTCCTGAGTGCAGAGCCAGGAGAAACCCCTGAGCATTGCGGGTGTGACCCAAAAAAAAAGCAAAAAAAAAAAAAAAAACCCTTTAAGTGAAGAGCAGATAAAATATGCTCTTCAAATGATTTTAAATGAAGAGAAAGGAAAATAATGAGAAAATTGTGACTAGTAGTACATGTAGTCCAGAATCAAAAGCACTTCTGTAGCATAATATTAGCAAAGGAAATGTATCATCACCATCTTACACTTTGTACTTTCACTTTAAAAGCATCTTCTCCAAATTTCCACAATAAACCAATGATGAATCAATAAAAACAAAAAAGTGTATCTGAAAATTACCTAGCACTCACAATGCCTTATTACCCAGATGTCAGCAGAGAGGACTAAGCTTAGCGACTACTCAACACTGAGCACAAATTATAAAGCAAAAACTCATAGTTAAGGGGCAGGAGCAATAGAACAGCAGTAGGGCATTTGCCTGCAGCTGCCCTAGGTTCGAGCTCTGGCATTCCATATGATCCCCAAGCACTGCCAGGAGTATCCCTGAGCAGTGTGACTCAAAAGGAAGAGAAAGAAAGCTAAATTCCCTGTCATTAACTGATCTAGGGCTAAAATTAACTCCCCAACATTTACGATTAAATTTATCTTTTCCGTAATTCATGGCTCAAAAGCTAAGAGCATCCTAGTTTCAACTCTATTGCAATAAACAGCTTAATATTTTGAACTCTGTAGCTGAAACTTAGATCAATTTTGAACATGACTTTTTTCACCCAATGAAAGTCAACAATAAAAATCATTTAGATTTGAGGTAAGAATAACTTACTTGGCTCTACTAATAATTACTAGGTTTTAAAGAAGATCAAAGCTTACTTGTTTAGTTGGTAATTGCTCTACATTAGGTTTGTTTTTAAAATTTATGATTTTTTTTTTGAGGGGGTCAAATTCAAGGAACCATATACAAGGATAAAACCCAGGTTGTCTGCATTGCAAGGCAAGGACCTTACTTCCTTTATTCTTTCTCACCTGTTATAGTTTTATTTGAGCTCACTCAAATTCCTTGGCTGGTCTCTATATCCAGATAATAAAAGACTTAGTTCAACCCTCAGCACAGCATATGGTTCCCCAAGCAATACCAAGAATAAACAGAATAGGACAGCCTTTGAACACTGTCTGGTGTTGTTCACCAGGGCCCACAAACAAAAATACTTGATTTACTGCACATAGAAAGATCAAGTTGAAATTCCTAAATATTTCTAAAATACCCTGTTCCATTTTTATGGAAATACTTGTTTGGATGTAAGAAATTCATTATATTTTGTTAATTTTAGACCACTTATATTTTACTGAAATTAGATTACCATTCTGTTTTTTTTTCTTTTTGGGTCACACCCGAGCTCAGGTACTCCGGCTCTGCACTCGGAATTACCCTGGCGGGCCAGGGGACCATATGGGATGCCGGGATCGAACCCAGGCCGGCCAGGCCGGCCACGCAAGGCAAACGCCCACCGCGGCTCGCTCCGCCCACTTTTTTTACCTGCATTTATATTACTTAGTTCTAAAAAATTTTCTAGTTTTATTACTTTTTTTTGGAAAAGCACTTACAAGTAACATTACATTTGTTGTTAGATGACACTGTTTTGTTTCTGTGCCACACCTTGTGGCGCTCAGGGATTACTCTTGGCTTTTACTCCTGGATCACTCCTTGCTGACTTGGGGACTATATGATGCCAGGAATCAAACCCAGTTGACTGCATGAAAAGGTTAATGCCCCACCTGCTGTACTATTGCTCCAGCCCAAGCTAGATGATGTTTATAATCAGTAATAGGGCTTTACAGAACTAAGGATTTTCTTTCATTACAATATGCTATACTTATCTGATCAATATAGTGATTGTAATATACATTAGTCACCTTTACATGATGAAACATAACTACATAAAATTGCCATAATTTTTTCTATGTGTGTTTATGTACATCTTACATTTTATATGCCAACAAATATAATTCCTCCAGGAGATCAAAGATATTCATCACAATAAATTATTCATTAAGGGCCTTTGCCTTGCATATGGCCAAGCTAGGTTCAATCCCTGCACTCCCTGGCACCCTGGATGATCCCCTGTGCACCACCAGGAGTAATCCTTACTGCAGAGCCAAGAGTAATCACTGATCACCATTAGATGTGTCCCAAAAAGCCAATAAATAATTGTTCATTTATCATTTTAGTTTATTGATAATAAACTTCTAAGCCTGTTTTCCAATTTCAAAAGCATTGTAAGATTAATGACTTACACCATGTCTGTACCGATGTTTAGGTACAAACAATAAAATTCAGCAAGAATCCAATGTTGTATTATTAGATTTAGCTCATGGTCTAAATCAGGAAAGTAACAAATAACAAAAGGCTTTAAAAACAATTTTAAAAATAAAAATTAAGGGGAAATTTGTTCAAATTAGTTAAGAATTTAGTTTCAATATGCAGTTCTTACCTGTCAAACATCAGTATCTTAATAGAAACTATGTATGATAAAGGATTAGCTTTTGTTACTAATGAAGACAGGTTGAGAAATTAGCAGAATCAAAATGTCACAGAGCATGTCCAATTCCTTCAATTTTAAGAGCAGAGGAAAGAAAAATGTAAACTGAACTAGGTTTCAGAACTTTAGCACTTGCCCGTTATTTTTGCTTCTGAAAAAAGAAGTTTGCAAGGAACCGGGTTGACTTCAGCACTGCTACTAAGGGCCAGGGCTAAGCACATGCTTTTTTTTTTCTTTTTTGGGTCACACCCAGCAATGCTCAGGGGTTACTCCTGGCTCTGTACTCAGGAATTACTCCTGGTGGTGCTCGGGGGACCATATGGGACATCGGGAATCGAACCCAGGCCGGCACAGGCCGGCCGCATGCAAGGCAAACACCCTACCCGCTGGGCTATCGCTCCGGCCCCCAGCACATGCTTTTGTTTTGCTTTGTTTTGTTTTGGGGCCAACCTAGCACTGCTCAGGACTTAGTCCTGGCTCTATGCTAAGACCACCATATTGGGTTG
Source organism: Cryptotis parvus (assembly GCA_021461705.1). Classification (NCBI taxonomy): domain Eukaryota; kingdom Metazoa; phylum Chordata; class Mammalia; order Eulipotyphla; family Soricidae; genus Cryptotis; species Cryptotis parvus. The sequence goes on from JAJIBD010015140.1 coordinate 3,787, forward strand.
GCCCAAGGTAAGCACCCTACCAGCAGTACCATCACTTCAGCCCTGAGTACATGTTTTGCTTGCAGGAGGTCTGGGTTCAAATTCTGGCACAGTATCTGGTGCTCTGTGCACCACTGGGAGTGACCACAAAGAAACCAAAACAAATTGAGGAAAAATATAATTTGCATCAAACATAAAACTACTAAAAATAATGCCAAAAACCATGAAGTTTTAATCACGTTTCTCATTTTCTCTTCTTTTTGGGCTTAAAAGTATTTGTTTTTTTGACTTTTGAGTTACACCCAGTGATGCTCAGGGGTTACTCCTGGCTCTGCAGTCAAGAATTACTCCTGGCAGTGCTCAGGGGACCATATGGGATGCCGGGATCGAACCTGGGTTGGCCTCGTACAAGGCAAACACCCCTAACCATTATCCTGGCTCTGACCCTGGGCTCAAAATATTAAGTGGTGTAGAGTGACAGAACAGTGGGGTTGGGCACTTGCCTTGACTTGGCTGACTTGGGTTCGATCTCTGGCATCCCTTATGGTCTCCTGAGTCCTGACAGGAGGGATCCTAAGCAAAGAGTCAGGAGTCAGCCCTGAGCAACACCAGGTGTGGCACAAAAAAAAAAAAAGAAAAAAAAAAAAAGAAAACCAATAAAATAGTGGTATTCTGGGAGAGAAGTCACAAAAAAGGGATGCTCAGAAAATGTATCTATTTTAATAAGAAACTAATTTTGGCAGACAGTTTCTCCTCAATTTTTTTTTTTTTTTTGCTTTTTTTGGGGTCACACCTGGCGATGCTCAGGGGACCATATGAGATGACAAGGATTGAACCAGAGCCGGCTGTGTACAAGGCAAACACCTTACCCGCTGTGCTGTCACTCCGGTCCCTCCCTCAAATTTCTATAGCTATGACATTGCTATGACATTTCTGCAGAAAATGAGATATGTTGTTTAATTTAGAGTATTTAATATCCTATAGTGGTATTCAAATTTTTTTATCAGGTGAAAATGATTTAATGGAATTCAATACAATTGTTTGTTTTGGGGCGACACTAGATGGTGCTTGGGGACCATGTGCAGCTGCTAGGTGTTGAACCTGGGCCTCCCACATGCAAAGCATGTACTGAACCCACTGTTACCTTTCATATCCCATAATTATTTAACATATGTTTGGCTTTTAAGACTTTTTTGAAACACTCAAGTCAATATTATAGGGGTAGAGAAAAAGTACAGAGATGAAGTACTTGCCTTGCATGTGGCTGCTGCAGTTATAATTCTGGTTTTAAGCTCTGGAACCACAGTGATTTCCTGAGCACTGCCAAGGGCTACTCCTTAGCACAGAGCCAGGAATCATCCCTGAGCACTACCAGGTGTGGCCACATCCCCTGGCCCCAGAGATTTCTTTCAATTCTCTCCAGTAAGACAAATCAATCCTTATTGAAATTCTTCAGTTTATCCTAGCTCAAAATACTTCAATGCCATTATCTTCTCAACACTTATAAAGAGGTATGATTAATTACATGTTACTTAAAAACCATAGGTCTAAATAAACTGCAGCAATTCAGAGTAACCAATTACCAGATAAAACTTTATCATGGGTACATTATTTTTATTCTTTCTTCTGGGCCAAACCTAGTGATGCTCAAGGATTATTCCTGACTCTGCACTCAGGAATTATCCCTAGCAGTGCTTGGGATACCAGAGAATCAAGCCTGAGTCACCGCATGCAAGGCAAGCATCCTACCATCTGTGTTATTGCTCCAGATAAATGATATTGTCCTTTTTTGGTTGTGTTTTGGAGAAACACTCAGTGATGCTCAGGGTTAATCTTAGTTCTGTGCTCAAGGATCATTCCTTGAGGTTCAGGGGACCATATGGAGTGCCAGGAACTGAACCCAAGTAGGCTGCATGCAAAACAAACACCTTCCCCACTGTACTATCTCTGACCCCTATTTTTAATATAGAATAGTGACAGCCCTGATATTTGCAATTATTTTCTTATCAGGAGATCTGTACATTAGTCATTATCAAAGTATCTTCATTTCTTCAGTTTCCGTATGTAAGAACAAAACTGGGCTTTAAAAAAACCTACCATTTATGTTTCAAAATATGAAATAAAAATGTAAGTTACATAAGAAACAGTTTTAGGGGACGGGCGATAGCCCAGCGGGAAGGGCGTTTGCCTTGCGCGCAGTCGGCCTGTGCTGGCCTGGGTTGGATCCCGGCATCCCATATGGTCCCCGAGAACCGTCAGGAGTAATTCCTGAGTGCAGAGCCAGGAGAAACCCCTGAGCATCGCCGGGTGTGACCCAAAAAGCAAAAAAAAAAAAAAAAAAAAAAAACAGTTTTATAAATTTGGGGACACACACACAATGGTTGAGGCCTATTCCCAGCTCTGTACTCAGAATTTGCTCCCAGAAGAGCTCAGGGGATCATTCAGTGCCAGGGATAAACCCAGGCTTCCTACATTCTGCATCAAACATGCTGAAATATCTTTATGACCCCTAGAAATAATTCTGAATGAAATATAGCTATTGGTTTTTCTGCCTGCCTGCCTTTTAATGTGATGCATGGATCACTTCAAATCAAAAAGAAATTTAACACCCCTTAACATAACGATTTTAAAATTTACAGCACTTTTTTTTTTATTGAGACATCATGTAACTACTGACCGAACTGTTTACAAATGTAGTGCTGGGTCTTTGAGACAATTAAAAACTTTTAAGTACTAAAATTTTACATCATGATTTGTTTAATTTAAGAAGTTGTATGATGTGAAAACAAAGAATCTAAAGCAAAATTATAATGATTTCCACAATAAAACCATATATTCTTCCCTTACATCAAAGGGAAGAGAAAAAGGAAAAAGAAGAGAGAAAACAAGAAGAAAAAGGATAAGGGAAAGATAGACAAGAAAAATACTTTTTTCCCCGTTTGCAAAAAGAAGGGAAACTTTGAGGTCGCGGCAAATAATGTAATCAACTAAGTCAGTTTATATTAAGGCATCTTCTTTTACATATTATTGAATCCCATCATGCCTTTCATGTTGCCAGCAGCACCCTGTTGAAACTGCCTCATCATTGACTGAAGTCCTGCCATACCACCTAGAGTAGAATGAAATAGGATTATGAAGCAGATTTGAAACATTTAATTTTCTTGCCTAAGCACTTCTATTAAAATATACTGTGCAACTGAAATTTGGTTATCTGCCTTAGTATTATCAATTAAAAATCTATATTGCCAACTGCATTGTAGGAGAGAAGAAATAATCTATCTTAAAATTTGTAAAGTGAGGGCCGGAGCGATAGCCCAGCGATAGGGCGTTTGCCCTTGCACGCAGCCCGGCCTGTGCCGGCCCGGGTTCGATTCCCGGCATCCCATATGGTCCCCGAGCACCGCCAGAAGAAATTCCTGAGTGCAGAGCCAGGGAGAAACCCCTGAGCGTCGCTGGGTGTGACCTCAAAAAGCAAAAAAAAAAAAAAAAAATTTGTAAAGTGAAATAATACATGAAAGATCTTAGAACAGTGCCTGTCACACAACAGTGTCAGTAAATTTAAACAAAACCAGTTCTTCGGGGAAGTCCAAAGGAGTCTTATAGTGAAGAGTTGGGAGGGAAGAAGATTACCACACAGAAATTTGAGAGGGGGAATGCATCATTTATTAAACAACTATTATCCCAGAACTTAATGCTTTAGTAAATATTAGAGCTCATTTCATTATCATTAAATTTTCTGATGAGCCATAATCTGTGATGTACAGAGGAAAAAAAATGAAGTTAAGCTAAAAAACTTTTCCTCGAATGGCAGGCAGAAGAGAATGATTAAAACCTTACATCTAATCTAGTCCTGTAATAAAGGATTCCAACTTTGAATTCAACTGACCTTTCTACTTAAAGCAAAAAAAAATTTTTTGATTCTTGGGCTTGGCATACCTGGCAGTGCTCAGGATTTACTCCTGGTTCTGCACATAAGGATCACTCAGGACCATATGGGGTGCCAGGGATTGAACCCAGGTCAACCGTATACAAGACAAGTGCCCAACTAGCTGTACTATCTATCACTCCAGTCCCTATTTTTAAGCACATATCTTTTGAAGACTTTTTTTTTTTTTTTTGCTTTTTGGGTCACACCCGCGCGATGCTCAGGGGTTACTCCTGGCTCTGCACTCCAGGATTTACTCCCTGGCGGTGCTCGGGGGACCATATGGGATGCTGGAGGATTGAACCTGGGCCGGCACGGACCGGCACAGGCTGGCGTGCAAGGCAAATGCCCTACCCGCTGGGCTATCGCTCCGGCCCCTTTTGAAGACATTTTTATATTACAATGGAATGCTTATAAAAATCAACCACTTCCAATTAAACTGTATTCTCAGCAAACATCAGCAAACTGCATATTTACCCATGTGATGAAGAACTCTTGGATCCATCATTTTTGCCATTTGTTGATTCAATTTTGCCATTTGTGACTGGCTCACATTCTTAGACATGTCACCACCTGAAAAAATGGAAAGTTCTAAGTAAATATAAAATGTAGTATAAATAAGTTATCTCAGAAAATTTAAAGGATTGAGTCAATTTCAACAAAATTATTTTGAGTTTTAGGCGATAGCCAGTGATACTAAAACCCATGCCCCTGCTCATGACCCCAAGAGATATACATAATCTGTGAAAAACAATGAGTAATAAAGACGATGTAATCACTTGCTTTGATCCTCTTAGAAGCTCATCCGATCAACATTTATTAAATGACAAACTCCGTTGAATAGTTGTTTAAAATGTAGGGGCGGGCAGCATGTGAGTAAGGTATGCCTGCAAACAGTGGACCCAGGTCTGAGCCCTTTTACCGCATATGGTCCCCAGAATCACTGCAGAGCCAGGAGTAAATCCTGAGCATCACCAGATGTGGCCCACAAAACAAAAAATGAAATATATCAATAGATAATATCTGTTTAAAATGCCAAAGAAACTTTTTTTTTCTTTTTTTTTCTTTTTGGATCACACCCGGCAATGCTCAGGGGTTTCTCCTGGCTCTGCACTCAGGAATTACTCCTGGCAGTGCTCGGGGGGACTATATGGGATGCTGGGGATCGAACCCGCCGCGGCACAGGCCTGCCCCGTGCAAGGCAAACGCCCTACCGCTGGGCTATCGCTCCGGCCTCTTCTTTTGTTGTTTTTGGGCCACACTCAGCAGTGCTCAGGGCTTACTCCTGACTCTGTACCCAGGAACCCTTTCTGGCAGGGCTTGGGGGAGAATATGGGGTGCCGGGAATTGAAACCAGGTCAGTGACAAGCAAGGTAAATGCCCTACCTGCTGTCTTGCTGTAATGCTCCAGCCCCTTGAAGAAACTTTTTTTTTTCTTTTTTGGGTCACACCCAGCAATGCAAAGAGGTTACTCCTGGCTCTGCACTCAGGAATTACTCTCGATGCTAGTCCTCGGGGACCATATGGGATGCTGCGGATCGAACCTGGTCGACCATATGCAAGGCAAACACCCTACCTGCTCTGCCATCACTCGGACCCCAAAACTTTTAAAATGAAACTAGCAAAACTGATTAATTCTCAAAAAATTAAAGATCACTTTACCCCTTATGCAATACACTGAAAAAAAATTCTAGGCAAGATAAAAAAATAAAGCCTCTGGATGGTAATGTAACTCGGTGAAGAATCAACCTCACATGTCTGAAAGTAAATGGAATGGGCTATTTAAATTTTTTTTTTTTTTAATTTCATATATTTTCTAAGTCTTAATATTTTATATATTCATAAAATAATATCATTAAAGTTTTTTGAATAGTGTTTATTACCTTGGACTTGAAATAGATACTTCACATTTGTATCCTGGAAGCAATTGAATATAATAGGAAATTTTCTAATACAGCATTTCCTGGCTTAATTTTTTAGATTCTCAATTTTTTTCTTTCTCTTCCTTATGTTAACTAATGGCGCAGTGTTTCATTTTTTACCTTTGAAAAGTCCTTTGATACCTCCCATCTTCTTTACCATCTGTGCAAATTTTGTATACTGTGTCAAAAGTTCTTGAACATCTCTTGTAGACACACCTGAACCTCTTGCTACCCTTTGGATTCTTCCTGGCTGCTTACTAAACACCTTAGCACCATCAGTACTGTCAAGTTCTGTGGAAAAGAGTGAATTACTTTAACTTACATACAAGTAGCATTCATTATCAAAACAGTTAGGTGCAAGTATCATACAGAGAAACAAATTTACACCTACTACTAGAATTAATAAATGATATCATTTCCCATGTTTGTGTCTGATTTTTAAAAATTAAACATGGAATATGTTCAGAAGAGTAATTGTAAGCTATCAAAATAATAAAACAAACATACATGTACGCATGTTATATTTTAAACGAAACAACATTCTGATGGGCCGGAGTGATAGCCCAGCAGGAAGGGCGCTTGCCTTGCACGCGGCTGGCCTTTGCTGGCCTGGGTTCGATCCCCAGCATCCCATATGGTCCCTCAGCACCGCCAGGAGTAATTCCTGAGTGCAGAGCCAGGAGTAGCCCCTGAGCATTGCCGGGTGTGACCCAAAAAAAAAAAAAAAGAGAAAAAAAAACAACATTCTGAAAACCTTTTTAAACTTATGTTCACTCACAACTAATACCAGAGATATGTGGTGCACTTAAAAACAAAAGTGCTCACCTTAGGACTACCTAAATATAAACCTTTAAATCAGAGGGTCCCACAGTTTGTTCTACTATCCCCTTTTCAGAGGAAAGAAAAATATTGTTCATTGTCCCGCTGCAAGTATACCTGCTTTAAGCAAACAAATACAAATGCTTCTCAACCTCATCCAAGGCATCTCATCCAAACCACATTCCCCAGTCTCTCACACACTCACATACACACACCACACCTCCCCCACCCTTTCCCCAGGGCTGGCTATAAAGCCCACTCTGGGATATTTAATTGTTTTTAATTTTTGAGCCACACATGGCTGTTCTCAGGGTGTACTCTTGGCTCTGTACTCAAAATCAGTCCTGGTGGGACTCAGGGGGCAATATGTGGAGATCAAACCCAGACTGAGTAAATATAAGACAACTATGTATAAGATCATATGGGATGCCAGGAATTGAATCCAAGTCAGCAATGTGCAAGGAAAGCACTCTGTTTTACTATCTCTCTAGCTCTGGAAATACTAAATGATAATTTAGGCATAAAGAAAGCAGAAAAAGGTAGGTTTACTCTATATAAGAAGCAACATAATGTTTCTTATATCCTAGTAAAAACAAAACTTTGATGTAGCCAAGTAATTAGTACTAGTAATATTTAAATCCTTTCTGTAACATAAAGACTGATTCCCAAATGACTAATTCCCACTAGTATTTGGTAACTCTTAGAATATAAAGAATTTCTTCTAGCTTTAGTTGTATACAATCTCAGTTATGAGATTAAAATTAGTCAAAATTTCTATTATATCTGTATACTCAATATACTACAATATCTGTCTTAATATACCCAGAAGACACCATACACTATCTAATATAAACAACTCAATTAACTTCATTATACCTGTAATTATTAAAAACTTCTCTTTTGGGGGAGTAGGGTACCCCATAATTACTTTAGGCTACTCTGGGCTGAGTTCTTCAGGTCATGCAACGGCTTGGCACATAAAAAGCAGGTGTTCAATTTGCTAAACTATCACTGTGGCCCCAAAATTATTTTATTTATTTATCATTATTATTATTATTATTATTTTATTTTTTTGGGTCACACCGGTGATGCTCAGGGGTTTCTTCTGGCTCTGCACTCAGGAATTACTCCTGGCAGTGCTTGGGGGACCATATGGGATGCCAGGATCGAACCCAGGCTGGCATGGGCCGGCCATGTGCAAGGCAAACGCCCTACCTGCTGGACTATCGCTCCGGCCCCTTTTTTCATATATTAAATCAATCTTGTTGCCTGGCACTTATTCCTATATCATTGATGTAAATTTACCAAGCCTCCTCCCCAATAAGTCATTCAATTATTTGAAAATCTCCCATGTGCCTGGTGATAAACATGTATCTTTTTTAATTTTTTCTCAATTTCTTTAATACACCTTCTAGTCTGATTATGCTGTCTCAAGTGTACCATTTAGAGCTGACCTGAAAATATAGGCCAAGTCTGATTACCAATTCCATACATTATCAAGTTATTTCATAATAAACTTAATTAAAAAAAATCTCAATTTGGGAGGTCCAGAGCGATAGCACAGCAGGTAACGTGCTTGCCTTGCATGTGGCCAACCTGGGTTCAAGCCCTGGCATCCGATATGGTTTCCCAAGCACTGCCAGGGATAATTCTTGAGTGCAGAGCCAGAAGTAAGCCCTGAGAATAACTGGGTATGGCCCAAAATGCAAAAAAAAAAAAACCTCAATCTGGGGCCAGAACAATACAATGGGTAAGACACTTGGCCTTGCACGTGGCCAACCAGGGTTCAATCCCAGCCCACAATATGGCCCTCATCCTGCTAAGAGTGATCCCTGAGCACCGATCCAGAAGTAAGCCTTGAGCACCAACCATTTGACTGGCCTCAAATCAAAGCAAAACCAAACAAACCCAATTCCCTCATAAAAATCTCAACCCATTACATAAGTGCACCTCCTAAGCTAATTAAGCAAGGCAGATGAGTGCATAATTTAAAGTCACTCAGGAAAGGGTCCATGTGGGTGTTTCTCTTAACTGTCCTAAGAAACAGTATGAGTTATGTAGAGAAGGAACAAGTTAGGAACAGTCAACGGGGCCAGAACATGGTTTTCTATAGTTAAGAAGCAAAGATTAAAAGTTCAAAAAGTCGGGGCCGGGCGATAGCCCAGCAGGTAGGGCGTTTGCCTTGCACGGCGTCCGGCCTGTGCTGGCCCGGGTTCGATCCCGGCATCCCATATGTTCCCCTGAGCACTGCCAGGGAGTAATTCCTGAGTGCAAAGCCAGCAGTAATCCCTGAGCATAGCCGGGTGTGACCCAAAAAGCAAAAATAAATAAATAAATAAAAAGTTCAAAAGTCGAGAGATTTCAAAGACGCTGGATAAAGACAAAACTGTATGGATTCCACAGAGTTGGGCTCCATCATGAAGATAATAGGTACTGAAAACTTTGACCCTAGAATTATGATTAGAAAGAGCGATTCCTGTGGAAGTGAGAAAGACTGAAAAAAAGAAACAAAAAAGAGTTGCCTGCAGGAAGCCGATCCAGATTCTATCACGGTACCTCATATGATCCCCTGAGCTCCACCAGGTGTGCCTTCACCCCCGCTTCCCAAAAATACACAAAAGTAGGAAAGAGACAAAAGAAGGAAGAAGATGGGAGAAATATTTAGGAAACAAAAAAAAAATCCTTAATCTAAGGTGATATTAAAATTTGTCTTGTACCTGAAGTGACAAAAATACTATCCATAATAGTGGTAACCTACATGTTTATGTATATTGCAATAACACAGAAGACATCTTTTCTTATATAAACAACTTAAGTAAATTAAAATAGAACATTAACAAATGTTCATGTAACCAACAGGAAAGTAGCACAGGGAAAACAATAAAAATCAGAGGGAATAAAATAATAAATGACAGAATTTAATTCTAGCATCTCTGAGAGAGAGAAACAGAAGAGGCAAAAGTGCCTGCTACAGAGGCAGGCTGGGGAAGGGGGAGGACTCTGGGGACATTGGTGGTTCCCTAGTGGGGACTGTGCACTGGTGGAGGGACAGGTGCTGGAACACTGTATTGTCGGGGCGCCACGGGGTCCCCAACAGTGCCGGGAAGAGAGTTCCCTTCTACCTCCAAAGGCGGCAGGGAATGGATGAAAACTCAGGAATCCGATGAAGTTTTAAAAGGGCTTTACTATCACAGGTTCTAATATACAATCCAAGAGCAGGGAAAACCTCCGGACTCTGGGTTCCCAGCTAGGCCCCAGCCAGGTGTAGGCTAAGATGGCTGCCACCATGTGTTGAGGCCCAACAGAGAATGGAGAGGATGGAGAAGCAAACCGCCAAGGGAAGCCCAAATGGCAAAAAATGGGAAAAAAGAGCTTCTTTCTTCTTGCAGCTAATTTTATAGCTAGAAATTTGCCCAAACTTCCCAGCCCGCCCATTCTGGGCTGGGCTATCTAGAGATGAAAACAGGAAAACAGCACTATAGAAATGTAGCAACTTCAGGAGGCCTTTTGGCTGTTTACAAGAACCCAGAGCTCATTCAAAGCCTCCTAGCAGAGCTGGGAGAAGCTATAAGCTAGATGTAACTTCCCCTGGCAGGGAGGGTCAAATGCCCTCAGATAATTTCTCCCAGCACCTCACCTAAGTTTTGAGCCAAGATCTGCCTGGAAATGCCTTTATAGGGTAGAGAAGGGGGTTTCTGAGATGGCATGTCTCTGTACCAAAGACTATACTAATGCCAGTTAAATATTTCTCCAAGCCTTCACAAGAGTCTCATCAACTTCACGGTAGTTTTGTATTTTTAGTTGCCTTTGAGTTATCAGGGAGCCATGCTTGCTTGCTTTTAGGCAAACGGTATTTCTCTCTGGTCTAATTACTTAGAGATCCAACGTGGCCAGGCAAATATGCTGGTAAGATCTAGCTAGTCCCACGATGCTTGTGGTAGCATGAGAGAATATTTATACCAGCCAGTACAGAACACATGGTCAGATAAGACTGCCACATTCAGACTATCCCCCTATCTATGAAATGACCAGCAGGAGGCAATCCCTGGCAGATGCAGAGGCTCTTAGGCTTTTAGGTGTCCTGCAACACTGCATGACTGAAACCCAATCATAAACATCTTTGTAATTGTATATCTCACAGTGGTAAAATAAAATTACACAATTAAAATAATTCTAGCATTTCTATCAACGGAGAACAATGTGGCCTTATGACGCATTCTGGCAGGCTTTCTAATGTAAAAAAGAGCTATCTGCCCACCATTTTGTGAGCACCTAGAGATGATCCAGAGCATGCACTTGATGAAATGCCGAAGTGAGAAGACTCTCCAGTCTCTACCCTGAGCAAGTAACTTAGCTTCCTTGTGTCTTAGTTTCCTAATATGTAAAAGACATAGATAATAATGAACTATTATTACAATATTGAACTTTTCCCTAAGAGTTGTGATGAGTAAGTAGATTAATACATGTGAATGGCTCAGGAAAATATTTAGGACAGAAAATAAACTAAATATAAATAATAATTCTACATGCAAATTTTTTTTTTGTAGTCTGGGATACAAAAAAAAAGTCCTACTTGGGTTACTATAAAGTCTAGAGCTCAGAAAGAAGTATAGGAAAAGATAAATAACTAAGGTGATTGTCTAGTATGTGGCTACCCCAAGAGACTGGTCTGAATCCAGCACCACTTATGGTCCTTATGGTCAAAACACTTGACCGTAAGTACTCAAGGGCCAGAGTAGTCCTTGAGCACACTCACGTATGGCCCCAAGAATGGCCCCAAGACAAACAAAATGTAGAAAAAAAAGTAGAGACTACAAAAATAAACAATCTGGTGCTACATAAAGCACAAATATAGATAAGTTATTAAAAAAATTAGCAAAATGTGAAACTTTGGGGGAGGGCAGAGCACCTTACCATATAACCATTTCAGAAGGAGGCTGCAAGAGAGGCTGAGTTCACAAAAAGGGGAAAATGAGGAAATAAATGAAAGCCAAGAAAAAGAGGCAATCAACAATTTCAAAATCTTACTGATGAACTTCCCTTTAAGACAGAATTTCTGTCAATATCATGGAGAAACAGTACTCTTTCTTGGTAACTCACGAGGAGAAACACGAGCTAGGCATTTCTTGCAATATCAGTCAGTCCAATAATCATAGCACTTTGAGTAAGAGCATTCAGCAGTCATAAAATCTAAATGTATAGATTTTCTTTTCCCGTTTATTCACTACAGCACAATAAAACTATCAATCTGCTCATACTCAGAACATTGTTCTCCAAGTTAAATAATTTTCCATCTTACCTTGATCATTCATGCTATCCATTATCGTCATTAATTTCTTCAGCCTTGCCATTGACTCTTGTTCATTTCCCTTGCTCATGAAATCTGTTCCAAAACCTGGGATCATACCCTGAAAGACATTTAAACATGAAATCAGTAATAGTTCACAATTAATTATTCAGGATGTTATATTTAATGTTTCTATAACGGGACACAGAAAAGCTTAAGGACAAAAACTTTCAGATAACTAACCAAGATCTGACTGAAAGGGCCCATTTTCATGATATTTTTGAAACTGTTCATACATGTCTCTTAATGTAAATTGACCTGAAATATAAAACAAATGATTCACATAATTAAAAGTGTACATTTCTACGTCAAAAAATTAATATTTTCTTTAACAAAGGTATGTCTTGAAGCATATTCACAAAAAATATAATCAATGAATATCAGTTAACTTAGTTACTATATGAGAAAGTTATTATATTAGTTAGCTACTATACTATATTACAGAATACAAAGATAAACCCTATTCTAGAGAAGCATGCATTATACCAGAAAAAAAAAACATACATAAACAAACACACAAGGAGCTTAGAAGCAAAGTTGGCAAGCTATAAAGATGATTAAAATTATAAAGCCTGGTGTACACCAAAAGAATATGTGAAGCACGCAAAACTCCCATATATTACTAATGAGAAACCAAACTAGCAAAATACTTTAAGATTATCTGGTGTTTCTCCTACAGCCTTCCTATCCATATCAGGAAAGTGGATAGATTATAAATAAAGTATGGACACTTGAGGAAAGACCTGGTACATGAGATTAATTTAGCCAATTTGGTTGGTGGGGGAGGGTAAAGTAAGAGAGGACACCGCTATAATAACAGAGCAGTTCCAGCAGAGACCCAAAGAGGTGAGTCAGCAATGTATATTTAAGAAAGAGAGGGGCCAAGCGATAGTACAGCAGGTAGGGCATTTGTCTTGCGCTAGGCCAACCCAGGTTCGATCCCTGGCATCCTGTACGGTCCTCTGAGCACCACCAGGAGTAATTCCTGAAAGGCAGGGAGTAACCCCTGCTCATTGCCAGGTATGACCCGAAAAGCAAAAAAAAAAAAAAAAAAAGAAAAAAAAAAAACAAAGCATGATTGGCACATGGAATGTAAGAAGAACAGTGCCAAAACACAATGCAGGAAATGTGAGCTAGATGATAATCATTTAAAAACATCTTAAGGGCACGGCAAAGATGCCTATTTCTTTAAGATAGGCAGTAATGGGATCCGATCAGTATTTCTGAAAGCTGTTCCGCTGCAGTATAAAATTTAAATAGATCCTAAGGGAAGAATCCAAGAAGCTGTAAAATCCATTATGACTTACAAGAAGCAATTTAGGCAAGAGATGAACTTACATAATTGAAAGTGAGCTGGAGAGAAGGGGATGGAATGGTAATATTTAAGAGACAGAATCATTAGAACTGGCAGATGGGAAAAGGTGTGGGAAGAGCAAGAAAACGACTGGGTAAATGAAAACATCCAAAGCTTTTTTTGACTTGCAACAAACAGAATGCTGTCAATATTCATCAATAACAACCAAAATGTGATAGGAAGATAAAAATGCTAAATTTTAAGTGCCAATGGAACATCAAAAAATCATCTAGTAGACAAAGGTATATATGCTCCTGAAGATCCAGAGAAAGAAGATGGTCTATAAAAGAGGCTCCCAAATTCACATGGCCAACTGCTCACTCTTTTCAAGAGAAAAATTACTCAGGAAACCTAAGATATTTTTTTTTTTTTTGAGTCACACCGGCGACGCTCAGGGGTTACTCCTGGCTGTGCTCTCAGGAATTACTCCTGGTGGTGCTCAGGGGGACCATATGGGATGCCGGGGATCGAACCTGGGCTGGCACATGCCAGCCACATGCAAGGCAAGCGCCCTACCCGCTGGGCTATCGCTCCGGCCCCAACCTAAGAAATTTTTTAAGTACACAAACAAATCACTCCCCAATTGCACCTGAGGTGACTAGTATAGTGACTGCCTCTACTTTTGGAAACACTGATCAAGATAATGCTTTGATGCTGGTAAAGTTTCCTGACCAGAGACAGCTCCTGATGTGAATCAAATGTTAAGTCAAGAGTATGGGAACCTCTATTCAAAGCCATCTTTTTTTCTCTGGCTCAGAGAATTGGGAAAAAAAAATCTATATTTGAGAAAGAGGGAAAAGCACAGGTACCTAAGAAGATGAAAGGAACAAAGGGGAATAACATGAGGCCAAAGAGATAAAAAAGATTATTATGAGGGAAAACAAAAATGTCCAAAGTTTATGATATGATGAACATTTTATATATATCAAAGTTAGTGTTATGTACTTAATTACAGATAAATTAATATGAAAAATGTCCAGAGCTAAAAATAGATCAGATATAAATTCAACTAGAACCTGAACTCTTTTTTTTTTATATTTTTTTTATTTTTGTTTTTTAGGTCACACCCGGCAATGCTCAGGGGTTTCTCCTGGCTCTGCACTCAGGAATCACTCCTGGCGCTGCTCGGGTGACCATATGGGATGCCGGGTATCGAACCCAGGCCGGCACAGGCCGGCTTCGTGCAAGGCAAAGCGCCCTGCCCTCTGGGCTATCGCTCCAGCCCCTAGAAACTGAACTCTTAATCACAATGATATACCTCTCCACAGTAGTGGTCTTCAATGTGCTTAAATACAGGGAGTAAGAGAGAAACAACTTAATCTCATCCTTTTAAATACCTTTATTTAGAGGCCATGGAGATTAGATTTCATACCCATTACTACAAGGTACTATAAGCATAGAACCAGTGGTCCTGAGCACCAGCAGGGATGGCCCAGACACAAAAAATAAAAGTCTTTATATAAATGTAAATTTTTGAGTATAGAGGCTAGAAGGGCATATTCTAACTTTTATCCTCTTCTACTTCAAGAAAAATTATGAAAGTCTTAATTTTAGCATTAAGGTAATTAGATTACAAAAAACATAAAATCACTAGATTATATAACTGTTCAGATAGCTAAGATTTAAAATAATTTAATTCATTTAAAATATATCAGTTAAATTGTATTAATTGCCCGAAATTTCTGCATAACTGAATTTATACTTATCATTTCAAACAAAGTAAGATTTAACAAAGATAAACCAAGACAGAGATTAAAAAAGATTTTGCTACTTTTATACCATGTTTCAACTTTTCTATAAGCGCTTCATTGTCATCCAACTTCAACTCATTGACTTTATCTATCAGGCCTTCAATGTCACCCATACCTATAAAACCCAAGAAAGGAAGAATTAAGCATCTAATTGTATAACAAGCTGCACATTACATAAAATACACTATCACTATCTATCACTATCTTCCCGTTCATCATCAATTTGCTGGAGGCGGACAATACACACATATATGTAATAACCCTATTAGGTGGGCAGGTCTGGTATTCTTACTACATGCTAGATGAAAGCGCAAAAATGAAGTTAGAAAAATAGAATGACAAAGTAAGGAACAAGCAGGAGCAACAGCTAAGAATTTAATTCCAACAGTGACCATACTACTAAGGGATATTAAGAATTTGACTGCCACTAAATTACCTTTTTTTTTTTTTTTTTTTTTGCTTTTTGGGTCACACCCGGCAATGCTCAGGGGGTTACTCCTGGCTCTGCACTCAGGAATTACTCCTGGCGGTGCTTGGGGACCATATGGGATGCCGGGAATCGAACCCGGGCCAGCACAGGCCAGCCGCATGCAAGGCAAATGCCCTACCTGCTGGGCTATCGCTCTGGCCCTAAATTACCATTTAATGCCATGACCTCTGTTTTCTTTATAAACTATATATTTCTAGAGAGTGCTTTAAAACATACAGCTAATCATTCCTTTTACAACTCTAACCCCAGGCAGCAGATGGCAGATAATTCTAACATGAGGAAGTCCTAGAGAGAAGTAATTTTCCTAAACTAAGTGAGAGGACAAGATTACAAATGTAATCAAGGTGCCAGGCAGATAGTGCAGAGGGTAAAGGTCTTGCAAATGCCTCACCTGGGTTCAATTCTGAGTCCCCAAAGCCCCACCTAAAGACCAGAGTGATCTATGAGCACTGAACTAGGATTAAGTACTGAATACTTCCGGGTGTGTTCCAAACCTTACCATCCCCACCAAAAAAAAAAATTTTTTTTAATCCTAATCTGTTTTAAAGATCCATACTATTTCTTAGAGTGTTTTAATCTCCACCACTGTACATACCAAGAAGTTTGCTGATAAAAGGTTGTGTTTTAAAAGGTTCAAAGTCATCTATATGTTCCCCTGTACCAATAAATATAATTGGACTTTTTGTGGCAGCAACCCTATAATGCAAAGAAAGCATAACCTCAAAAAAGGAAAACACATATTAAAATTTTAAATTTAAGTTTTAAGTTCAACACATTTCAAAGTTAATTAAATAAACATACATAGTTCAAATTTCCTTTCTTTTTTTTTTTTTTTTTTTTTTTTTTTTTGCTTTTTTTTGGGTCACACCCAGCAATGCTCAGGGGTTGCTCCTGGCTCTGCACTCAGGAATTACTCCTGGCGGTGCTCAGGCGACCATATGGGATGCCAGGGATCGAACCTGGGCCGGTGCGGGCCAGCCTCGTGCAAGGCACACGCCCTGCTGCTGGGCTATAGCTCCGCCCCAAATTTCCTTTCAAAAGCAAAATTTTCCACTATCAGAGCTCCCAAAATTGTTTCCACATGTACTGCTTTTATAGATCAGACTAGGTAAACTTCTAGATCACATTTTAGTAAATCTTTTGGATAAACAATCAGTAAGAAAGCACTGGTCTATACACATAACACATTATTTATTTTCTCTCTCTCACACACAAAGTCCACGGCATAAGACACATCACCAATGATACTTACGCACTGAGAGCACCACCTCCTTTTGCATGGCCATCAAGTTTTGTCACTATTACTGAGGCTACGTCTACTTTATCTTTGAAAGCCTTAGCCTGAGCTTCACAAGCTTGCCCAATGGAAGCATCCATCACATAAACAATGTTATCGGGTTGCTAGAAAATGTAAACAAATAAGATACATATTACTACTGATCTTAGCAAATTCTGTAATTAGAAGTTACATAAAATATTATAAATTATTCAATCAGCCAGTAATTACTATATTTTAGGAATCTAACAGTTCTGGGGAAAGAAAATTTATGTACTTTTGGAATTTACATTCAAGTCAGAAGAGATAAAATAAACCTGGCAAATACAGATTTTCAAAGTACAACTAAAATGGGATAAAAAAAAATACTAGTTTGGGACTGCAGATTTAGTTCAAGTAATAGAGCACAGGCCTTGTGAGACCATGGTTTTGATCCCTAGCACTGTGGTACCCCAGTACCAGTGGGGGTGGCCCTGATGTCTTCTAAGAACTGTTGGCTACGAACCCTACAAAAATAGCTTTTTTTTTTTTTTTTTTTTACTTTTTGGGTCACACCTGGCAATGCTCAGGGTTCAATCTGGCTCTGTACTCAATTAATCCTGGGGTGCTCAGGGATGTCAGGGATACGGGATGCCAGGGATCAAACCCAGGTGGGCCACAGGCAAGGCAAACACCCTACCCACTGTGCTATCGCTCTGGCCCCAGCAACAATTTTTATAGAATCAGTTTTGGTTTGTGGAGATCTCTCTAAAAGTAGTCTTTGGGCTGATATCAGAATAAAGAAGAAAAAAAAGTAGGCCAACGTAAAGAGGAAGAAGTTATTCTAATAAAGAAATTGCACTCTAGATAATTCTAGTGCTAGAATTAAATTAAATTCTAACTGAATTCTAGATAATTCTCTGGCTCTGTGCTCAGAGGTAACTTGGCAGTGCTCAGGGGACTGTATATGGTGCTGGGACTAAACCAGGATATGCTACACACAAGCATAGCAAATGCCCTAACCCCTGCAGTATCTCTCTGGCACCTAAACCAGTATTTTTCTTATACATGCCATCAGAATACCCCATGCATCTGTGATACAGGGGCAGAGCTGCTACCGGCTCTCCCTGTGCTCAGCTGATCATGAGGTATGTGGTAGGGAAGGTGAGCTCTAGCCCTGGCCCACCATCCCGATAGGGCCTCGCAAGAAGCCAGAAGAACCCCCCACACCGGGCCGGAGGCGATAGCCCAGCGGGTAGCGGCGTTTGCCTTGCACACGGCAGGCCCAGGCATCCCATAGCATCCCATATGGTCCCCCAAGCACCACCAGGAGTAATTCCTGAGTGCAGAGCCAGGAGAAACCCCTGAGCATTGCGGGTGTGACCCAAAAAGCGAAAAAAAAAAAAAACCCACACCATGAGGGCCACTATTTTCAACATCTGGACTCTACAGCTCGTCAGAGCCCCACCCAAGAGAATAGTTCATCTCTACCCATTGAGGTTCATCAGTAAATACACAAACTGAGAGCCTACTACTGAGAGTATCCCACCCGCACGGCAGGGTAGGGCCTGGCAAGCTACCCATGTCATATTTGATATGCCAAACGGTACTAAGGTAAAAATTATAGACCTCGTTCCCATGACCTGAAGGAATGGTTTTAGGCTCTTCATGTTCCTGGTGTGAGCACATGCCCTTGGGCTACACTAGCATGCGACAGGAAGTATTGAGACATTATTGGTGCCTGCTAGAGCAAATAGATGAACAACAGGAAGACAAGTGACAAGTGATGCCATCAGAATAATTAAATGAGAAGGGAAATTGTTTTTTGATGCTTATGAAAATTTTACACTTAACCAGAGTAGACTAAGTCTTTATCACACAGATGCAGTTGCCTAAAGTAGAATCATTCAAAAGCACTTGAAAACACCTATGCCAAAATATCTCTGGATTATAAGCTTAATCAAATTTTGCAAAGTCATTACAATGTTATTAAACTGAAAGTTACTTACTATAGCATTAGCAACTTGAAGCATTTCTTCAAACAAAGAATCTTCTTGTTTATGGCGCCCACTTGTATCAACAATAATAATTTCAAAGTTTTCATTTTTGAATTTCTCCACTCCTTCAGAGGCAATAATGACAGGATCCATTTCTGTATAGCTATTTAATAGTAACAAATGATTTGACAGTAACTCCGACAGCAAGACTTCTAAACACTAATAATTGGAAGTTGTTACAGTTTTCATTCTAAAATGTTTTAATAATCACAATTTCAGTTTAGAAAAATAAAATTTAGTAATAAAAAAGCAGATGCTGGAGAAGCATCAAATTATATCTAATTTTCACACAGAAAATTCTGTATAATTATGCTGCATCTTTTTTTTTGACTTTTCAGTTCATTCTCAGATGTGTTCATGAGATTTTTTAAATTTTTATTTAATAATAAGTCATTATACAATGTTTCACACCTAATTTTCCATTCAATGCTTCTCAAATTTCTAGTATACAATTCATAATGAAATATTCTTGTAAATCATAATTCTAGGCTGTAATTCACATGTTATTTCATATGGCTATTCTATCATTTATTAAATAAAGGCCTTGTTGATGGTTTGAGGTTTCCTTGACATTAAAATCAATATGGATAGTACATGATTATTTCTTTGAATCTGTTGAATTTAGATCAAAGAAATGATTATGTAGACTTTTCACTTTATTTTTGCCTTTTGGGTCACATTCAGTAATGCTCAGGGGTTACTGCCGACTCTGCACTCAGGAATTACTCCTGGGGTTGCTGAGCATATGGGATTCAGGGATAGAACCTGGGTCAGTGTCAAGCAAATGCCCTACCCAGTGAACTATCACTCTGGCCCCAACTTTTGGCTTTTTTTTTTTTTTTGGGTCGCATCCAGCGATGCTAAGGGATTACTCCTAACTTTGCACTCAGAAATTACTCCGGACGGTGCTCAAGGAACCGTATGAGATGCTGGGGATCACTGTACTATCACTCCAGCCTAACTTTTGGCTTTTAAAGATAAAATGTCATTTATGAAGGTAATTAACTTTATTCCTATTTTACTATATTCTTTATCCTCAAAATCTGTGTCAATTTTACAATCAAAAACTGTGTTCTATAGACTTGATTTCAAATGGGTTCTTAATTTTAGAACAGACACTATATGGTGCAGGTAATTCTTACATTATTGTATTCCAGTGCATACATGTATATCAATCCCTTCATTTGCCGGGAAGTTGGGGAGTTGGGGAATGGAGAGTGTTCAGGCACATCCAGTGGTGCAGTGGTGCTCAGGGCTCTGTGCTCAGGGATTAGTCCTAGCAAGGCTTTCAAGGACAGCATGGGATGTCAGGGATTGAACCCAGATTGGCCACATATTAGGTAAATGTTCTACCCACTGTACTATCACTCCCACCCTTGAATGTCTGGAGGGAGGTTGGGGCCACACCCAGTAATGCTCGGGGTTTACTCTGGCTCTGAGCCTGAGGAATAGTGGTGCATGGGGAGCCACATTGTCTTTAATTGTTTCTTTTGCATAACATTTTAATAAATTTTACATAAACAATTCAAATTTTAAATGAATTTTAATAAATTGTGATGATTATATCATTACATTGAAAATACCAGGATAATAAATAAGCTTTCTTTCTTCTTTAACATATTTTTAGGGTCATGCTTGATGGTGCTCAGAGCTTACTCCTGGCTATGCACTTAGGGATCACTCCTGGCAGGCTGAGGAGACCATTTGTGAGGCTGGAGATCAAATCAGATCACTGCATGCAAAAGGCAAGTGCCCTACCAGTTGTACTATCACTCCAGAACCTTTAACATTTCTTGACTGTTCTCACCTTTATTTTACTGGATAACCTTTAAAAAAGTTCTAGTTTATTTATTGAGGTTATGAGACTTCAACATTGTTAACGATGGTTTCTCATGTACATATCCAACACCAGTGTTACCCACCTACCTTCATGAATCGACTTTAGAATCAGCAACTTCCCAGAAAAAAGTAAAATCTCCCCAAGACATTAGGGAAGAAATGTCAATTTTGTGTAGTTTTGATTTATTAATTTTTTTTTTTTTTTTTGGCTTTTTTGGGTCACAACTGGCAATGCTCAGGGGTTTCTCCTGGCTCTGCACTCAGGAATTACTCCTGGCGGTGCTCAGGGGATCATATGGGATGCCGGTGATCGAACCCAGGCCGGCCGCATACAAAGGCAAATGCCCTACCCGCTGGGCTATCGCTCCCGCCCAAATTTTTGTTGTGTGTGTGTAGTTTTGTTTTAGACACTGAATTTTTTGAGGGGGAGGCTCCCAAGCAGTGGTCAGTGGTCCCAAGGGTTATGCTTTGTGATACTCAGTTAACCACATGCTGTCGCTCAGGAAGTTGGGGACTGTTGGATGGCAGGCTTAGCTAGTCTGGAAGCTTTGCTGTTTACCCACTCATAGCTTAAACTACTTACATGTTCTTAAGTCAAGATTCTCCTAATGAGATCTCTCTTCTATGTAAACACTGATAGAGGGTGGGGCAGTTACAGAAGTCACCTTGACTCCGAATAACTTCTGACTTATACATCTACTAAGACTTCCATGTTTCTAGATTGGGCACAGCTCCTCTTTATACCAACTGATCAGATGCAATAATATTTTATATGTTTTATTAAATAAGACTACAGAATTCACAAGTGTGAGTTTAACTGAGGAAAGCATCAGAAAGGTCTTCAAAGACAACAGAAGAGGGCTGGAGTGATAGTCCAGTGGGTAGGGCATTTGCCTTGCATGCGGCCGACCGGGTTCGATCCCCGGCATCCCATATGAACCCCCATGCAGTGCCAGGAGTAATTCCTGAGCGCAGAGCCAGGAGTAACCCCTGAGTATTGCCGGTTGTGACCCCAAAACCAAAAAATAAATAAATAACAACAGAAATAGGCTGGAGAGATAATAGCTACGACACTTGTCCTGGACAAGGCTGACTCAGGGTACCCTGGGGGGAGAGGGGTACCCCCACAGGATGCCATGGGTCACAGTAGGAGTTATCCCCTACTCACAGAACCAGATGAGCACTGTTTTGGAAGTTTGCTCCCAAAACAAAGACAACAGAAATAGAAAAGGAGGGCCAGAGCAGTAATACACTAAGGAAGGTGCCTGCCTTGCATGTAGTCAACCTGAGTTCAATCCCCAGTACCATACAGGGTTCCCTGAGCTCCACCAGGAGTGATCCCTGAGCACAGAGCCAGATGTAAGCCCTGAGCACCACTGGGCAAGGCCCCTCCAAAATAATTAAAAAAAAGGTAAGGCAGAACACAAGTAGAATAACAAAAGTGTCCCCCAAAAGTGTCCCCTCTTTTCTATCAGAATGGATCAGATGCTTCCCCGTCCGACGAGAAAACTGTTCAGAGAATGAACTATCCGAGGCCCCTCTCTCAGGAACAAACATCCGAACAGATTATGTGACCTAGGAAGTCACATGTGAATGACCCAAAACCTGAGCTGCGCAGGAGGAGAGAGCCATGGAACCTTCAAGGCATCGAAGAAATAGCTAAAGGACAAAAACCTCCGGCCCGGGCACATCTCTTGACCCACTGTTCTCCCTGCATTAACAACGCCCGAGACCTGGGCCCTACGAACAGGATGAGAATGCTATTCGGTCTCCCGAGAGGCATCGAAGAGCTACGAAATCACGTCTCACTCAAGTGAGAGGAACGAGTTCGACCTCCGCGCCCAGAATCAGGACGCTGTCTCGTTTGCCAGGCATCGAAATCAATGGCTGGACTGAACGATTTGGAGACAACCCGGACTAGAGCCGACCGACTGGATCCCACGGATGTCAAAGATCACGGGCGCCCACCACGATGGCAACTTCCTTGAGACCCTGAGAACAGTTTGAGGCTCTTCATATTCCTGAATCAACCAGCCATGGCACATTGCAAGGCCAATAACGCGCCGCCGGCGGATCAAGCAATCAAGTGATCAATGTGAATAATTTAGTATTTTACCCCATCTGACCAGAAAAATATTAATTGTATTACAATGTGACTACACAGCATATAAGACAGGTATAGTTATGCATATGGTTATCAAAATGAAAAACGGTAACTCACCTTCCATAGAAGGGAATTCTTGCTTTGGTGGCATTCTGTTTTAACTGGTCAAAAGCACCTATGAGAAAAAGAGTTAATGAATCCACAAACTAGAAAAACAAAAGTCACAGCGAATCATTTTGCAATTTCAACACATTACCTGCTCTGAATGTGTCTGCACATATCAAGCAAGTCTTCCAACCTTTCCTCTGGTAATAATATGCTAACTGGGAAGAAAAAGAAGTACATTACCAGGAATACAAACAGTATACAGACAACTGTTTTTAATGAGTTTGGGTTTATTTTTTGAGGAGAGGGATAATACTCAATGGAGCGCAGGTGTTATTCCCAAGTAGACACTTGGGGGGAGGGTCATTCCTGGCAGTGGTTGGAGGCCAGCCCCCAACACATGGGACTCCCCAGCTCCCCAGCACCACTGGGTGTAACTCTGTAGGTGTCCAATATCACTGAACCTGAGCAGCCCCACACATAGTCAGGCCTGAGCACTGAACCATCAGGCCTGCAGTGCCAGGTTGACTACTGCTGGGAATGACTCCCTGTACCCTCCTAACTCTGCTGGGACGGCCAATTTAAGTTCAGTTGGTAGACTCCTTGTTTTGCAAGGTGGCCAGCCCAGGTTCGATGCCCAGTATTCTACAGGATGTTCCAAACCCTCCAGGAACACAGTGCCAGGATTAAGCTTTGAGCACTGCTCAAAAAGGGGGAAATGACACCCCCCCAAAAAAAAGTAGAACTTACCTTTGAACAAGTTGTTGTTTTACCACTCCCTTGCAATCCAACAAACATAATTACATTCTGCTTTCCTTTAGTAGGTGCCCATGCTTTAACTCCAGGGTCTACAAGCTACAAGGAAAGAATCAAATTAAGAATAAAATATGATTAGGGCCAGAGAGATAGTACAGCAGGTAGGGTGTTTGTCTTGTCTGTGGCCAACCCAGGTTCGATCCCCAGCATCCCATATGGTCCCCCGCACACTGCCAGGAGTAATTCTGAGTGCAGAGCCAGGACTAACCCTTGAGCATCACTGGGTGTGACCCAAACAGAAGAAAAAAAAAGGAATAAAATGATTAATTCCAGTCACTTTACACTTATATTCAAAACCAAAATCCCTCTCCCATAACTTAAAATCTTTTTTTAAATTTTGGATCAACAAATGGCAGTGTTCATACTTATTACTGGCTCCATGCTCAGGGATCAGTTGTCTGGAGGGCTCAGGGAACCAGATGAGGTGCCAGCCACATGCAATTCGAATGCGCTTAGCTGCTATACTATCACTATGGCCTCTTCCAAAACATTTACAATTAGTAAGACAATTTAAGAATACTTTGATATAACAGTCACCCATATGGGACAGGGAATGATCCCTGAGTGTAGACCAAGAGGTAAGCCCTAAACACCATGGGTATAGTTCCAAAACAACCAAAAAAGTAATCCACAATCCTACCAATCTTATGTATCAACTATGCAACCCAATCCTATCAATCATACATATTAATTATACAACCCAACTATATCCCTTCTCTCACAAGCAATACAATTTAAGAATCTGCAACAATGAACTGTTGGGTCACAAATAACTCAAAAGGCTGCATGCACATACTCTGTATCGGGAAGTCCGGGTTCAATCTGCAGCACGGCATGGTACCCTGAGCATTTCCAGGGCAGGGAGCAAACACCACCCTACCCCACCTGGTGCCAGGGGATCAAACCCAGGTCTTCTGAGTGTAAAGGAAAACACCCCACCCACTGTACTACTGCTCTGGCCTCTCAAAATGTTTTAATAAGCTTCAGTGTGAATAAAACATGAGACCAGGTTTAAGCCAAATGCATAATTTGTACCGTCTGTACAGGCCACATCTGAATTTCAACTTTTCTAGTAGTGATGTTTAAAAAAAGCAAATCTGGAGACAGTACAGGGCTTAGAGTTCTACAAGACAGGGTTCAATCCCTAGCACCACGTGGCCTCCTGAGCATTGAAGAATGCAGCCCTAGAGGTCTCAGGGCACTACTGAGTTCCTGTGAAAAGCCCCAAATACTGCTAGGTGGTTCTGGTTGTTCCTGGCACCACAGAGCTCCAGTAGGAACACATCACTGGGCCCTAGCCCTCGATTAACAACCCAACTAGTATCACCGGGGTGGCCGCTGAACTCTACTTGGGACATCTAAATAAGTTTGTTTTAGTATTTTATTTTATCCACATTGATATATCAATGGTATCACTTTCTCCCACACCATCTCTGAATCTGGCATGTATTTATACTTAAAATATGTCTCTATTTGAACTGCCCACGTTAATGAGCTCGGCAGTCATATGTTACTAGAAGCTACAACACTAGAAAAGAACAAGTATCTTCATGCTCAATTTGACAAATGCTCATGTATAAGCAAAATCACAAGTTACCTGTACGTACCAGAATGTACGTGATGTATGTAATGTTCGTGTAAAACATGCAGCCACTTGAATGTTAAATTCTTAAATGCCACAGACTTACTATTTTATAGAGTTCTATATTTTATTTTATCCATAGAGACTAGACAGATTGCTTATAGGCTAGAACACATGCTTTGAATGCAGGATGCCAGGCTCAGTACCAAGCTCCAGCAGGAGCAACCCCAAGCATCCAGCTGGGAAAAGTGACTAAGCAACACCATGTGTGAGGCTCCCCCTACAATAAAAAATTGCACTTAGGAAACTAATAAAAAAAAACCAGTAATAAAAAAAAAATCAGCAATTTTTCAGACAGTGGAAAATTAAGGTTCATGTACAGTCATTAATTAAATAAGAGGCATTTTAAAAAGTTCATTAAAAAGATCATTTGTGAGCAAGTTGGCTGGACCCTGAAACCTGTACAGATGGTCCTGACCGATGGTCCTACACTCTTTGGTAGGTTCTTGAAAACTGCGACTTTGAGGGAGATGTGTAAGGAAGGCAGGTCCTCAATAATGTTCTATTTAATGTGGCAGGGACTCTTTTTTCTCATCAACATTGCTGAAGAATGTTATTGTCACTTGTCACTTGTTTTTCCATTGTTCATTGATTTGCTCGAGCGGGCACCAGCAACATATCCAGACGTCCTGTTACAAGCAAGTATAGTCCAAGGGCATCTGCTTGCTCCAGGGACAGGAAGAGCCTCAAACCATTCTTCAGGCCATAGAATTGAGGTCCATAATTGTTACTAGTTTTTGGCATAACAAAACACAGGAGCTTGCCAGGCTCTGCCTTGTGAAGAACATTATTTCCTATCGATATTCATTTTGCATATGATAATAAAGCCAAGAACTGTTAAAGTTCTAGAACAAAGGTTGGCACACTGTGTAAATAAAGTTTAATAGAATACTACTATATCTATTAATTTACTGTTCTAATCTGTACAACAGCAGAGCTGAGTAGTCACCAGACAACAGATACCAGCAAAGAGCTCATAAAATTCAAATAAGGGAGCACATGCCTTAGCAATTTAAGGCCCTTCTGAGTTCAATTTCTTGCATCACATGCAGGACCTGCTCCTCTGCTTGGGCTGTAAACATACTTGATGTGAGAGCTGACTCCCACAGCAGTAAAATAAATAAATCTTTTTTAAAGAACGAGTGTGTCCATACTAGACATCGTTGCGTTCATAGACTTCCTATCAAACTTGAATTCTGTGCAAAGTGCACGTGGTAGAAAACTGAGAAAAAGAAAACATATGCATTTCTATCGCAGGTATAACACAGCCTTAAGTGAACTTGTGAAACTGGTAAAATCTATCTGAAACACAAATTTACTCCTTTTCCTCCAAGATCCTTTCAGAACACAAATGCTACCCTACATCTATCACTAACACTCCAGATCTGACAGCAAAACTACCCAGTTCAAATGGAACTACCACTTGAAACATATATGTTTTTACGGAGTAATTATTTTATTAGTCTAGCTTCTCTTCCTTCAGCACCCAAGAATAGCTGAACTAATTTCAGACTTGGGAGCCCATTTACAATCTTAATATTTGTAAATACTAGCTGTAATATGTAATCAGAAACCATAATGAAGACAGTATTTAATGCTACATTTTAATCTATGATTTAACATTCCACTTTGTAAGGCAGCTATGCTCACTGCTACCCCATCAACACCTATCTTGGACTTTAAATCTTAGATAGGTAGTATCATGAATTAATCATTAGAAATCACCAGTTTGATGAATTACATATATCTCCATCACTAGCACAAATCTAGTGTTTTTATTTATTAATATCAAAACTGATCTTATAGAAAAGTAAGTATTGTAATGATACTCATAGTCAAGATACAAGTTTCCAATTTTTTACTCGAAATCCTGAATGTTCCACTAACCATAGTATTATCTGCCTTAAAGTGACAAGCTCCCTTCACTAACTGTGGAGATGGTCTACCAAATCCCGATAGTATTGGGTACAGATTATCCATTTGTTCAAGTATTTACTAGTGCCTTCACAAAATAACGGTGTTCTGTTAGGGGCTAGAGAGTACAGAGTTAAAGTGCTTGTCTTGCGTGTGGCCAACAAGGCAGAGGGCCGCCTGAGAACTGCAAGGGGTTATCCCTGAGCACTGGCAGGAGTAAAAATATTTCTCACTTACCCTGTGCTGATGTAAGGTACTAGATAACAAGCATCTGAAAATGTGAGAAGTCCTACAGAGTCTGGAGATTGACTTGGGTCTGCACTAACTAGTAATGTCTCTTTTTTATCAACTGCAAACTGAGCATGAAAGTAGGACCATAAATTCACTGACCTCTTTTAGGCCTGAGTTTCATTTTTAAATAGTCTACAGGATAAACTGAAATGACATAACCACCTCGACTTCCAAAGTACGAACAAGCTCTGCTTGGAAGCAAAGGAGTAAATGAACCAGACTGAAGGGAAAATACATCCAGAGGCCACTTAACAAACATCTGTTATTCTCTGAAAACAAAAAGTTTAATAATTCCTTCCTCTGTCTTCCTACCATTTGATGCATGCATATTCTTTAAAGCTCTAAGATTTTCATATTTTTTGTGAAAGGCTCAACAATATTAATTCTATAAGAAAACAATAACAGACCAGACCCACAGCTGTGCCGCTCGTTCCACATGGAGCAGCCCATGGAGTTTCAGAGGACAGTAAACGGCTCAGCCCCTGGCCGAGTCAACATAGCTCCTAGGGTTAGCAGACACTTGCGGGGGAGGCCACACTAGCCTGACTTGGAGAGGGATTTGGGCTCCTCCACCTCTGAGTCAGCAGACATGGCTATGGGCTCACAGCATCCACAGCCAACAAAGCTGGACAAGAGACAGACCAGACCCACAGCTGTGCAGGTGCGCGCCATGCAAGAGGCTTAGATAATTAATGAAGGTTAGGACCAAATCCTCCCCAGGATCTTTCACATGTATACACTGTAATGATCATTGTAGTTGCAACAAACTGGGAAGGTTGATGGGGAATGAGGAATTATGTCACACTAGAACTCACTATTAAATATACACAAAGAGACTTACATCATAAACCGTTAATATCTGTAGGGCAAGCCACAAAGGGTAAGAGAACAGAGAAATACAAAAAAAGAAAGAGATAGGGGCCGGAGCGATAGCCCAGCGGGTAGGGGGTTTGCCTTGCATCGCGGCCGACCCGGGTTCGATCCCTGGCATCCCATATGGTCCCCCAAGCACCACCAGGAGTAATTTCTGAACGAAGAGACAGGAGTAACCCCTGAGCATTGCCGGATGTGACCCAAAAAAGCAAAAAAAAAAAAAAAAAAAATAGAAAAAAAGAAAAAGAAACAGAGATAGAGAGAGAGAGACAAAGAAAAGGGCAGGCTGGGGTTGGGTGGGAGGGAGTACTGGGACATTGATGGTTGGAATGGGGCACTGGTGAAAGGCTGGGTGCTGGAACAATGTATGACAGAGAACCAATTATGAACATCCCTGTAATTGTTTTTTTTTTTCTTTTTGGGTCACACCTGGCAATGCACAGGGGTTTCTCCTGGCTCTGCACTCAGGAATTACTCCTGGCAGTGCTCGGGGGACCATATGGGATGCCAGGGATCGAACCTGGGCAGGCATGGGCCGATGTGTGCAAGGCAAACACCCTACCCGCTAGGCTATCGCTCCAGCCCCGCATCCTTGTAATTGTATATCTCACGGTGGTATAATCACTGTATCACTGTCTTCCCCTTCATCATCGATTTGCTAGAGCGGGCACCAGTATCATCTCCATATGTCCTGTCTCATGCAAGTAGAGCCCAAGGGCACCTGCTTGCTCCAGGAACATAGAGAGCCTCAAACCATTCCATCAGGTCATGGGAATGAGGTCTATAATTGTTACTGGTATCTGGCATAACAAATATGACACGGGTAGCTTGCCAGGCTCTGCCGTGCAGGTAGCATATTCTTGTAGTCATCTCTAAATCCAGTATTTATTGATGGACTGCACGGCCGCAAGGTGCCGCCCGAGGTGGGCTGTAATAGTCTGGTCTTCTGGGTGGAGTTCTGACGAGGGGCAAAGTCCGGATGTGGAAAATGGAGGCCCTCATGGAGTGGGGGGTTGTCTGGCTGGTTGCGAGGCTCTGCTGGGGTGGCAGGCAAGGGCTAGAACACACCATCCCTCCCGGGCGCCTCATGAGCGGCTTGCACAGGGAGCATATTTAATAGGTAAATATTATACAAAAATATAATGTACTCTGTATGTCAGAGAAATAGTATAGGGGTTAAAAAAACTGCCTTGCATGTGGTTAACAATTCAATTCCAGCATCCTTTATGGTCCCCTGAGCACTGTCGGAGTGAGCCCTAAGCACCAAGGCAGGAGTAAGTCCTACCATTGTAGGGTGTGACCTAAGTTCCTCCCCCACTCCTATCCCCCAAGCCACATACACACAAAGTAAGTTTTGATTTTGATTTTGGAACCACACACAGCACTACTCAAGGCTTACTCCTGGCTCTGCATTCAGAAATCACTCCTAAATCACTTCAGGGAACATATGGGATGCCAGGGATCAATGCCCATGCAAGGAAAGAGCCCTACAACATGTTATATGTTGGGGTGGGGGGGAAATGCTGTCTACAATGCTAATGTATTAGTTTAACTCAGTGGTTTTATAGAGAATCGCACCCAATCCTGATATACCTTATTCCCTTCCCTAACCCCCACCCTAGTGAGAAGCCCTGATATACTTTTACCTTCACAAGTTCTTTAAATACAGCATGCTGAATCATTTTTTCTTTTGTTAAGACCAGATGCCATCTCTTCCGAGATCAATAGCAGACCTTCACAGTGGTGGTGATTTGTGGTTAGAAGAGAGAAAAGTTAGTTAAGGCACTAAAGAAGGTTTTGCATCAAACTATGTAAGCATAGTCAACATTCATATTAATAGTCTTCTAATTAATATGCATATAGTTACTACAGATCCAAGCCTAAAGTTTAAGTCATAAGGAATTTACTATAAATCCGTTACCATAAATGACTTCAGCTAGTTTTTTTTTTTTATTTTGGTTAGTTTTTAGAATTTAGGCTGTTTTCTTTTTCCAATCTAGATATTAACTTATCCTCAATCTCTGTAAACTTTGAACTTTTTTCCCTTGCAGCTTTTATACTTTACACCTGGAAGAAAAGTTTTTTCTCTAATATAAAATGCTTAAAGGCTAAGTGGTCTATATTTATTATCCACCAAGACAAAACAAAAATGAAAGGATGGCGTATGCTTGACATGGGCCAGAATTCAAGCAGTTAATTGAGTTGCTGTATTATTTCGTGTGGCTGGTCCTAGTGAGGCTTCTTCCAAAGAACACAATAACAGAGACCACACACATCACTCCTTCATTGACTGTGAACAAAGAAACCAAAAGAGGAGACAAAAAAGAATCTAATTCTCCAGTAGTAAACGGGGCTGATTAATGTCATTTTAGTCTGAAAAGGATAAAATGACACCATTTTTCTACAAAGATTCTGAACAGTTAGAAGGCTTTTCAATATGATTAAATCCATCTAAATAAAATAGTAAAATGGAGAGGAATCCACAAATAATGAAAGCCATATGTACTCCCTTAGAACCATCATTATGGAAAGTCTATACACATATTCTTCCAACATATAGATTCTGTTCTTTTCAGTGCTGAACAACAGAAAATGTTTCAGTATATAGCAGACTTTTCTAATCAGTCCACCAACTTAATAAAAATTAAATTCAGTTTTACCTGTTTTTTATCTGATTAATTTTACTTACTTTACATTTTCTCTTAGTTGCTTCACTAGTTTAATATTAACATCTGCTTCCAATAATGCCGCACATACTTCTTTTAACATAGCATTTAATACCTGTAAATAAGTAAATGTTTTAAATATCTAGTGTATCATTTTAATCAAATGAAAATCATGGTCGCATTATCATTTTATACTGTCATGATCCTATAAAAACAATACTATACTACTGAAGGGAGAAAGTTTTCAAGTTCTTAGATAATATTACTAAATGTCTACTTGGCTAATAAATAAGTTTTATACTAAATATTACCATAATTTTATTCCAATATTAAAGACAGTATCTAAATAGTAAAAATAATATATAATTAAGTTTCTACTCAATAGACACAGCTCTGTATCATAGAGCAGTTCCATATTGCTGATACACAATTATTTGATTAACTGGGCCGCCAAGAAGGAAACTGTAACAAAAGATAAAGATACACTCCTATCAGCACAATTATTTTACTCAGAGTGGATATAAAGTTGAAAAGGAAATTATACCCCCACTAATAAATATCATCACATATTTATTGAGTTGGAAAGCACTACAATAAAAAGTAATAACCTATAAAGTATGAAAAAAACGAGTTTGTGCAAATAACTTCACACACCAGGATACAAGCTCCAAAGGGAATATTCTTTTTTCATCACTACATCTTTGGTGCTAACAAAAAATGTCTGCAAAACCCTTGAATACTTCTTGAATGAATTCTCATCATCAATTAACTTCATATGACCTCTGGAGGCTTAAAGGTTTCTTTATCCCTTATTAACAGGATCTGACAAAAACATAAGCTTATCTTTCACTATAGGAGTTTCTCCTTGGTAGTTCCCTAGCAAAACAATACCCAGAGCAGAGCAGCTGCCCATTCAAGAAACAGCAGTGTCCTAATTCCCACCAAGCTCCTCCCTGTTTGTATTTTTTTTCTCACTATAAATACAAACAGCATAATGGTTATACAACATGGAAAACTGTTTAGAAAGCTGTTGTTTTTGATTCTGAATTTTGAACACAAAACTATTTTTGAGCTATGATTTATTATTTAATAATAATAGAAAAAAGTACTAAATGAAGAACTAGAAAAAATAGTTCTAATGCTAGCTCTACCAATAAACATGTGAACTGACTTTCTGTTGATAAATGAGAGGCTGTACTAGGTGAGATCAAAGATAGTCCCAGAATTGTTTAATTCTATTAACATGTAGAAGTGCTAGAGAATTTATAGGGGAAAATACAGATTTCCAAATGTCTAAGTTAGAAAGCACTTTCCATTCATTATTTAATTTATCCTTCAAGTCATTTTCTAAGTTAAATGCTCTTATACATTAAGGAATTAGGAATTTCTTTTTCTTTCTTTTTTTTTTTTTTTTTTGGCTTTTTTGGGTCACACCGGCATTGCTCAGGGGTTACTCCTGGCTCTTCGCTCAGGAATTACTCCTGGCGGTGCTCAGAGGACCATATGGGGCGCCGGGGATCGAACCTGGTCCGGCACAGGCCGGCCGCATGCAAGACAAACGCCCTACCCGCTGGACTATCACTCTGGCCCCGGAATTAGGAATTTCTATCAGTTACTAAGCGAGATGCTAAACAAGGTTATTAAACAAAATCTTCTAAAAACCAAATAAAATTTTTCTATTAGTTCCACAAAATATAAACCATATTTTTAGGGTACAAAAACATTTTCAATTTACAAACCATTAAGTGACAAGTGACAAGATACAACACATAGAATAAAAAATAAATATCTTAAATCTAAGGCTTTAAATTACAAGAAAAAGTATTTCAGATACAATATGAGAATATTATATAAGGATACCAGTTTATAAAATCAACCCAAAAAAGAGAATTTCATAGAAAATATATCAAAGTAATTTTTTAATTTCTTTTTTTTTTTTTCTTTTTTTTTCTTTTTCTTTCTTTTTTTTTTTTGCATTTTGGGTCACAACCAGCAATGTTCAGGGCTTACTCCTGGTGGTGCTCATGGACTATATGGGATGCTGGGGATCTAACACGTGTTGGCCATATGTCATGCAAATGCCCTACCCGCTGAACTATTGCTCTGGCCCCAAGATATATCAAAATAGTCAAGATTAAAATACCTGTCTTCTATGGAATAGAATTGAGTATCCTGACACCCATCCTAAAATACATGATCATTTAATCTTTGATAAAGGTGCAAAGAGTCTGAAATGAAGCAAGGAAAGCCTCTACAACAAGTGGTGCTGGAAAAACTGGGCAGCGACATGTAAAAAATGAATTTGGACCTCTGTATAACACCATGCACAAAAATCAGATCAAAATGGATTAAAAATCTCAATATCAGACCTGAAAACATAAAGTATGTTGAAGAAAATATAGGAAAAACCCTCCACGACATTGATGCTAAAGGCATCTTCAAAGATGAAACACCACTAACGAAGCAACTAGAAGAAAAGATAAACATATGGGACTACATGAAACTAAAA